>JAJMFV010000029.1:0-26429 GCA_030568425.1 Ambrosiozyma llanquihuensis | reverse complement strand
TGTTTGAATTTTATCAAGATCAAAATGGTGAAATTGAATCAATATCTCAAGGAGTTGGTGATTTCACAATTTTTCAAAATCATCTTGGTGTTCCAGCTATCAATGTTGGTTTTGCAAATGATCAATTGAAAGATTATGTTCCATATGAGAATTCCAAATATGATGATTTGAATTGGATGTGTAACGTTGATAAGAAATTTAAAAATCATAATTTAGTGGCACAATTTGTTGGGATGTTTGTATTGGGTATATCAGAACAAGAAATCTTACATGCTAAAGCAAATGATTATGCCAAACAAATCAACATCAGTTATAAAGAAATGGTTAATAGAATACCTGAATATTGGTTTGATAGATTAATAGATGAGAATGATTCCAATTTACGTCTTCTAAATAAATTAAACAAGATTGAATTTTTATTTGAGAATCTATTTAACAAGACAATCAAATTCGATACCAATTTACATCAATTACAAGAAGGTATACTAGTTGATTATCCATGGTTCAAGATATATATCAAGATTAAGATTGCAATACAAATCAAAATTGCAAATTTGAAGATCAAATCAATTGATAGATTGTTTATATACAATAACAATAATGATGATACGGTGATCTTGAAAGATAGACCATGGTTTAAGCATATGATATTTGCACCTGATAAGAAGACCGGCTTGGGTGTTACTTTGTTGCCTGGACTGAATGAAAGTATCGATGAGATGCAGTTTGACACATTCTTGGAGAACCTCAAGTTCTTCCACACTGCTCTGCTCAAATTCTACTTAAAGCTCTAGGTCCAATTTTTACCCGGCCTGGTTCGCGCCATTTCAAAAAAAATGGAGAAATCTCAACTCTCAAAGAAAAGAAAAAGAGAATGAATAAAGAGATTGATTGAAGAGTGGATGTGGATGTGGATGTGGTGTTGGTTTGCTTGGTCAATTCAGGTTATTTATCATCCACACAATGTTCAGAGCTCAATCCAGAAGACTATTCTCCACTTCCCAATCCACCTTATCCAAGGTCTTTTTCGACGTGTCCATCGGTGGCGAAAAGAAACCAAGAATCGTGTTCAACCTATATGATGAAGTTGTTCCAAAAACAGCCGAAAACTTCAGAGCTTTATGTACAGGTGAAAAAGGTTTCGGTTATGAAAAATCCATCTTCCACAGAGTGATTCCAAGTTTCATGTGTCAAGGTGGTGATATCACCCATGGTAACGGATACGGTGGTAAATCCATCTATGGTGATAAATTCAAAGATGAAAATTTCGATTTGAAACATACCAAGCCAGGTTTATTATCAATGGCCAATTCTGGTCCAAATTCAAATGGATCACAATTTTTCATCACCACTATTGAAACTCCATGGTTAGATGGACGTCATGTTGTGTTTGGTGAAGTTGTTGAAGGTTTTGAAACCGTTAAGGATATGGAATCAGTTGGTACTAATTCTGGTAGAGTCAAGGAAGATATTGTCATTGAATCATCCGGTGAGATTAAAGAATGATTGATTAAAGTTCAATTATGATTAAAACGAAGAACCTTTAATGAGGTTGATCTTTCTTTCTTTCTGTATATACACTTCAAAAATAATGAATTTAACTGATATTAATTAGCGTTGTTTAACTTGTAAGCAAGAAAGGGGTATTAGTTGGTATAGTATATATATAATATTAGTGTGTGGTACGGTACAATGATTCACAGATGTGGATAATATAACTGACCCCAAGTATAGTATATGTGGTGAGTTGGGTTTTTAACATCACACCGTGCTCAACGTACTCACCACAATCGTCATCGCCGGTATAATAATCATATCATCATCATAATCATCATCATCACCGTTATCATGTTCATCATCATGTTCATGTTCATTGGTTCTTGGTAAGCTTACCCAATTTGACTTCAACTCTGCTCAGAAACGCGTTGATACCAATGCATCAACGCATCAAACAACACCAACACAACACGGTCAGTTGCACAGCACAGTTGAGATATGCACAGTTGAAACATGCAATCATTTCTTTTGTTGTTGTTCTAAATACCTTTGTAAATCAATTTCATTTTTTTCACTGATTGCCTGAAACACAGAATGAGAAGACATGAAAAATGAAGATTGAAGCTTACCCAATTTCTTAATACTTTCAAATTGAACTGCTGTTTTGTTTGATAACTTGCTTAATGTGTATGCGTTGTTTGCCAGTTGTTCGAGTTGTTCATTCAGCTGTGATATTTGTTCTTCTCTTGCCATTGTATATGTGGGTGTGTATTCAATACAGTTGAGTCTGATTAAAGGTGAAAGAAAGAAAGGAAAGAGCCAAAAGTCAAAAGTCAAAACAAGTTGTGTCAGATCAGAATAAAACCCGAGCCGAATATCTGTGGAAAGATAACTAGTTGCAGACCTGAGTCCCATACATTGATCTCCTTTTGTATGGTGGAATCGCTGTTAGTTGCAGCGCGAACACGAACCGAACAGTGGCACGGAGACAACTCGGCTGAAAAGCTTTGAATGGAACATGACTCTTCTCCATCTGGTGGTATTCTTGCACCGATAGACACCCATTCAAGCCATGTCTCTTGTATATAGTAGCTTCTTGGCTTCCATCAAACGACAATTCCCTAATAAACAGCAAGATCTCAATCTCAAATACCCAAGCTTCCCAAATCATGTGGCAGTGGCCTTGTCTGGAGGTGTGGACTCAATGTGTCTGCTCAACTTACTGGTCACTTTCAAAACAAAACACAACTTGAAACATCTCAAAATATCAGCTTTAACAGTGGATCACAAATTGCGACCTGAATCCAAATTGGAAGCAACTGAATTGCATGATTATATCACCAGTCGATACCACAATCATGATGGTGATATCAACCATTACATCTTGGAAATTAAAGATAAGATCAATCCTAATCAAGTGGAAAGATCAGCAAGATTGAAAAGATATAAATTGATACTTTCCAAATGTGAAGAATTAAAAATTGATAATATATTCATGGGTCATCATCAAGATGATCAAATTGAAACTTTTTTATTGAGATTGAAAAATCATTCAACAATATTTGGTTTAAATGGAATGAAAGATATTGTTAGATTTCCTTATTTATCTCCAATTGTGGATTTGAAAATCAATAGACCATTATTAAAAATTCCTAAAAAGAAAATATATGAATATTGTGAATTAGAAAAAATGAAATGGTTTGAGGATTCAAGTAATCAAGATGCCAGTCTTACTTTTAGAAATATGTTTAGAGATTTTTATAAAGATAAATCAGATGATTATTCCGGCCCATTGAATAAAACATCATTATTAAATACAATTGATCAAGTTGTTGATATAACTAAAGATATTGAAAAACAAGTCAAGTCATTAAAATCAAATTGCTCATATGAATTGGATCCAACTACATTATCAATTGATTTAAGATTCCCAATTGAAAATTTCCAATTTTACTCTTCATTGGTGATAAATCGATTTTTTTATGAAATTTGCTATCAAGTATCTTCATCAAAGGATTATAGTTATAGATTTCAATCATTTGAATCATTTGCACAAAACTTGTATGAAAAGAGATTGCAAAAGGATAATTATCAATTCACTTTAGTCAATTGTCAATTCAATATAGAAAATGAGTCAAATGAGTTAAATGATACTACAGGTTATATAAAATTGAATATTAAAACTCAACGTAAACCAAGATTCCATAAGGATACACAACTTTGTCAGTTTAGTAAACCAGACCCAGTAACAAGATGGACAAACTGGTTATATTTCGATGAACGGGTCTTCATCAGATTGAAAATTGATCAACCAAGCAATACGAACAATAAACTAGTTATTGAAACATTTGATTATATTAAAGATATCAAACAACTCAAACTTGATTTTCCCAAATCGTATATGAACTTCAAAGACAAGGTAAAGGATTATGGTGTTCCTGTAATCATTGAGGAGAACACCAGTACCAATACAAGAAGCATCCTGTGTTTCCCCACACTGAACAGGTTTAAAGACAATGGAAGTAGTTGTGATTATCAAGTTGAAATGCAGTTCAAGCCGGAACTTTAGTCCCAAAACGGAAACATTGAGCGCGGATTGGAAAAAGATAAAGAATCGCCATTTTCAGATTTGGAACTTGTACAATTATCATTATTATCATTATTATCACTAATTTGTATTGTTTATTGATATTTAATTGTAACGTATCTACAATTGACTTGATTTGATCTGTGATTTCAAAACCAATCAATGTCTCATGTTGGAAGATCAAGATCAAGATAAAGGAACTTGTCCATCCATCATACAACAACACCCTTCTGAATCCAACAATGATGTCAAAATACAATCTCCAGAATCACCAAATCAACAAGAAGAAAATAAACTGGATACAAGCAAAGTTAGAAGAACAAACAGAATTTCAAAATCATGCTATAGTTGCAAGAAAAGAAAAGTCAAATGCAATTTTCAAATCCCTTGTGATCGATGCATAGCTAGAAACAGAGGACATTTATGTTCAAGAGAACCTATAATAGTTGATGGATTGCTTGTTAATGCACCTGGTAATGAAACAGAATTGAAATTTTCTGATGAAAATGAAATATTAAAGAAGAAGATTAGAGAATTGGAAGATACTATAATTAAATTGAAACAAGTTGATAATGATGATAAATTGAATAAATTGGATATAAAAATTGATAACAAAGATATAAAAATTGAAAAATCACAAAGTGTATCTGATTTCAATGTATCCAACAAAAAGAGAAAATTAAAACACCAAGATTCAATGACAACAACAACAACAACGCCCACACAAACGACAAGACTAGCATCATTAGCATTGGCATCACGATCAGCATCACGCTCACAATCACCAACAACCGACCAACCTTCCAGATTTGATAAAGTTCAATTGTTAGAATCAAGAAAATGGGATTCATATTCAATAACATTAAGCTTATTAACAAAAGGACTAGCTGAAGGAATGCAAGATGAAGGTGATAAAAACATGGATTTCAATACAGAAGAATGGTCAACATTAAACAACCAAAACATAATAAATCAAATCAAGAAAGATGATATTAAATCAGATATCTGGAACTATCAACTTCGAATCATTCAAAAAATAAACAAATTTAAATCAGATTTAATAATTAAAATGTCATTACCTTTAAATTTCTTATATAATGTAATTGATCCTATTGAATTTTTAAAAGAATATGAAGAATATTGGTCAGATGACTCAATTCCTGAAAAACATCTAACTGCATTTTACTCACAACCAAACAAAAGATATTTATATCTAGGTCAATATTACGGTATACTATGCATTGGATTATACTATGCTGATGAATCATTACAAGAGAAATTGAAATTCTCAGATGAAGAATGGGATATTTATCCAAGGGTGTTTTTTTCATGTGCTTTAGAATGCATGTATAGAGGAAGATACATGACATACATGAATTTCAAAACATTACAATTATATTCATTGATTAGAATGTGTGCACATGCATTGGGTGGTGTTCATTTGTTGAATGGGATTACATGTACTGCTATTTATGTTGCTAGGCAAATCAATTTGGATAAGATCAAGCCAACTTTGTATAATATTGATGAGAATAACAAAGTTCAGATTAGAGTTAGAGCATGGTGGGCTTTGATTACCCATGATTGGTTTCAATCTCATGGTCGATATTCGAATATATCAGAGAATAGTTTTATTACTCCGATGCCTAATATTTGGATCATTAAGGATAAATTAATCAATTGGACACATTATTTTCAATGGATATATATAAAAGCATCAATTATCAAAAAGAAATTTTATTTTCAAGATGAAGTTTTAAAAAATAAGATTAGTTTAAAATTATTACAAAAAGCAGATGTTGAATTAAGAGTTTTAAAAGTTGAAATTGATAGAGATTTTGAAATGTTTATGGATAAAGATCGATATTCAAATGATTTAGATTTTAAAAAAATGATTGATTTTACAAATTATTTGGTTAATTTTATAATTCTTCATGAAATAATGGATGTCAATAGACAAATGTCAATATTTATGGATTATCAAGAATGGACAGATAAATGTTACAAAACATGTTATGATTGTGCAAGAACATTAATTGAAAAATATACATCAATTTTAATTCCAATCAATTTTAAAAAACCATGGTTTGTACCACATTTTACAATCTCTGCAGCTGTTTTTTTACTTGTTGATTGTATGTTAAATAAACAAATTTTAAGATATCAAAGAGAAACAATTGCATTTGTTCAAACTATATTACCTGTCTTGACATCATATAGACAGGTTATTAGACCTGCTATACGAGGTTTATACGTTATTCAAAAATTGATTAGTTTTATGTTGGGAACGGATAGAAGTGTAAGTTTGAATCAATTGAAAGATTTAACAAAGAGGAAAAAATCAGTTGCTGGTGCAACTATCCTATCACCTGAATTTGAACCAATATCCGGATTACAATCGGTTGATCCGATACCAGTGATCAACAACAACAACAACAACAATAGCAATTCAGTTTCAGTCTCGGTGAGTGGTAAATTTAAGAGTCAATTTGAGTTTATTAATAGTAATGTTGAAGTTATTCGAAATTTCAAACAACAACAACAACAAAAGATTAAAAAGATTAAGAATCATAAATTTGAAATATCCAATTTGAATTCAAATGGGAAGGATATTAAGAATAAGAATGATGGTAACGGAAGTGCATCATTAGAAAGATACAATAATCAATCACAAAGAGAAGAGTTGAATGATGATTGTAATAACAATGAGAATGATTATATTACAAACGATACGATATATCCCAATTTGAGTGGTATGTTGGATCAAGGTTCAGATACAAATGCATCAACAGGGTTACAGATTAAGGATTTGTTGAATGATAATTTTACAAATTCGAATAAATTGTTTCAAAGTGACAGTACCAACAGCAATAACAGCAACACATTGAGCAGCACGCACAACAACAACAACAACACACACATCAGAAAAGTGCAACACACAAGAAACATCACACAATCAAAAGATTCAAACGATAGGATGAAAAATATACTTGAAAATTATCATCGTCGTCATCAACAACAAATGACAACATCTGCTTTATTCTTATCAAAACTTGAATCTAGTCTTGAAGGTGAGGTTGATGGTGTTGGTGTTGACTTGAATACTGACCCGAGCTCAAACATCCACACCCACACCCACACAGATGCAGATGCGGAGGATGGTGTTGATATTGAACGAACTGGTCTTGTTGGATGTGATAGCCGCGTTGGTGGTCGTGGTTTAGTTTCTGGATGTGATGGCGATGGCGATGGTGCTGGTGATGGCGATGGTGGTGGTTTAGTAGGTGATGATGGAGTAGAAGGTGGTGATTTAGTTGGTGATGGAGGTGTTTTGAACAGAAGAAAGAACACGTATAGTGTGATTTTGGATATATTGGGAGATACAGGATGGGAGCAATTTTTGGATTCAATTGATGATTTGGCTCCATTTTTTGATTTTCGAAACAGTAAATGAGATAAACCAATACTGTCTCAGTCTATCATAACTACATATATACATGTATATGATCTACTCTACACACATGTATATTTTCTAATAACTGATCAACTCTAAACACCGACTAAACCATTGTGTTGTGCTCTCAAGTAATAAGAGCCACATTTTGAGTCTCAAAGCGGAACTTGCGCGGATCTTTGCCGCCAATTGCAATTTCCATAAATTGAACACCTTTCCCAGTTTCCAGTTACAACTACAACTACCCTTCGTTCTTTCTTATCAGTTGGACTCCACTCAGTAATATCAATTGACAATGTCTAATTGGGATACCATACCAAAAGAATTCTATACCAACCTAGGCAACTCAGGTCTCAAGATCTCCAGAATCATAGTTGGATGCATGTCATTCGGTGATAAAGTCTGGGGTGATTGGATCTTGGAAGATAAAGAAGAAGTCTTTGCAATTTTGAAAAAAGCATATGATGAAGGAATACGTACATTTGATACAGCAGATACATATTCAAATGGTGCATCTGAATCATTATTAGGTGATTTTTTAAAAAAATTTAAGATTAGAAGAGATAAAGTTGTTATCTTGAGTAAAGTGTTTTACCCCTGTGAACCGGATGTTGAGAATTTCAATCAAGCTGCAAGAAAGAATTATCCAGGTCATGAACTTATGAATGCACAAGGTTTATCAAGAAAACATATCATGTCAGCTGTGGATGCATCGATTGGTAGATTAGGCACCCATATTGATGTTTTACAAATCCATAGATTTGATCCAGAGACACCAATTGAAGAGACAATGGAAGCATTGCATGATGTTATCAAGCAGGGGAAAGTTAGTTATATTGGAGCATCATCGATGAAGACATATCAATTTGTGATGATGCAACATGTTGCAGAAAAGAATAAATGGACAAAATTTATAAGTATGCAAAACTATTACAATTTAATCTCTAGAGAAGAAGAAAGAGAGATGATTGAATATTGTAAATTGACTGGTGTTGGGTTGATACCATGGTCTCCAAATGCAAGAGGTATCCTAACAAGACCATTGAATCAAGTTATGGGAACAACAAATAGAATGAATTCGGATGGTAAGATCAAATGGTTGGTTGTTGATGCGTTGACTAGTCAGGATAAGGAGATCATTTATAGAATTGAAGTTGTTGCAAAGAAATATAAAGTTTCAATGGCTACGATTAGTACTGCATGGGTGTTGAGTAAAGGATGTTCACCGATTGTTGGGTTCAGCAAGCCTGAAAGAATTGATGATGCCATTGCAGCGTTGAAATTGGTTATTAGTGATGAAGATTTGAAGTATTTGGAAGAGCCGTACATGGCAAAGGAGAATTCGTGGTAGCAATGTAGAGAATGTAGAGAAGGTATACTTATATATCAGAAATAGAAATAGAAATAGAAATAGAAATGAGCGTAGTTAAAAAAAAGGGCAACGGGGCACTAAGAGCGGCTTTAAAGGGATGGCTGAAGTGTGTTGAATGGGACAGAGATAAGCTGTTGGAGGGTGAAGTATTTCAACTGGATATACTATACTATACTATACTATACTATACTACAGTATATATAAGATGATATCAAGTGATTCAAGTGATGATCAAGTGATGATCGAGTACAATAAAACGTGTCCAGTTCCAGTTCAGTTCTCCCTTCTCCCCGCTCTTTAATTTCTCTTTCAGTTGCTCTTTTCTCCACGGGGAAATAGAGCCGCACTGCGCTCTGATTGGCCAGTTTCATTGTGGTGAGACTATTTGGTGATCTTGCTCCTTTATATGAACCGAACCCATTTGCCTTTCTCTTCAATAGATACTATATACTATATACTTACCACTTACTACTTACTGCTTACTGCTTACTACTCATATAAACTAACCATGTCACACCCACCAAGATACACAAAATCTATAAATCCCCCTCCTTACTCCCCAGCGGTGCAGCATCTCTCCCTCTGTTTCTACTGCGATGAATTGTTGTTCTCAAACACTCTGGTGGAAGACCAATCCCATTTCAAACCAATCATCTTGGAATTAAATTCCACTCAATTAAACATATACAAAGTCAAATACAAATACACAAAATTCGCTTCTTTTTATTTGGAAAAACTACTCCCTAGCTATATCGATCCAAACCTGAATATCAAAGATAAGAGATATCATGATACCATCAACACCAACCTTGCATCCTCTGCAATGGCTAATTCAAATTCATATTCTTCAATGTTAACCACCGTATCTGCAACTTCAATGGAAACTGCAACTTCAAGTTCCAAAAAATCAAAATTGAATAGCTTTATGAAAAAATTATCAATCAGTACATCATCTTCAAACACCGGCTTATCAAGAGATCAAATGTATTCAGATAACAACAGACTGATCCATAGATTATTAAACTATAAACCAGAACTATCATCAGCTTTCAATGACAACTCATCATCAAACACCGATGATTTCAACCGTATTGAAGATCTGAAACTTATAAAAGGTGATTTATTTAAAACTTATTCATTTCAAGAACTGGTTAATTTTGGAAATGCAACTGATTTTTATTCAAAACCATTCACTTTAAGATTGATCTTCCCTTCTGATCAAATCTTAATTACTTCATATACTGCTAAACAATTCATTCAATTGTTTTATAGATTGAATATATCAAGAGAATTATCATTGGATTTGGAATTAAGAATTGATGAACCAAAAGATTTTTGTGTTCCAAGAAGATTTAGAAGAAGAAGAGTGGGTGGTAGAAGTTATATTAATGATATAAATGATATGAATGATGCTAATGATATAAATGATATAAATGATACAAACGATACAAATGATACAAATTTTAATAATGTATTTGATGATTTCATTGATATTCAATTGGAAAATGAAATTGAAAGATTAGGATTACCAAGCAAAAAAAAAACTGATAATAATGATAAATTATCAACTCAACAAGAAGATTGTTGTGAATCGGATGATAATCCAAGTTCAAGTACAAGGGTATCTGAAGACTCCCTATTTTCAACAAACTTACAAAATTTACAAACTGAAATATCACAAGTTTCAAATACAATTACAAATACTAGTCCTAATCATACTGTTAATTTGGATTTTAAAGATGATGAATATTATAATAAACCTGTTGAACATCAGGATATATTGGATTATCGTGAGTTGATATATACTTTGAGATGTTTGAAACCTTGTAAGTCGAGATTTAAGAGATTTGAAAGAAGGTTTGTTTATAAGCCTACTTTTGATACTAGAAGTTGTTATATTCCAATGTAACTAGTTCAATGTAACTTGTCAAAAGAGAGAAGGAAGAAAAGGAAGGAAGGAGGGAAGAAAGAACGAAAGAAGAAGAAGAAAGAAAGGAAGGGAGAAAGAAAGAAGAAGAAAGAAGAAGAAAGAAGAAAAGAAATCGTTTTTGGTTATGTGGATATAAACCAATCACTATGTTTCTGCGTTTTGGGATAAGAGGTCGAGGTCAGAATCAGCTTATTATTGTTCATTAATGTACATTGTATAATATATCTATCTCAACTGGAAAATATAAACTGTATCATCAACATAAGTATAACACCTCTACTCATCTCTTTCTATAATTTTTGAAATTGTGATGTAATGTATTCATTCCCAAGCCATTGCAAATCTCACCCATTTCAACAGTCGTCTCATTCAACAATTTCAAATGTTGGTTGGAATTAGAATTTATTAATGTATCCAAACTCATATCAGTTTCTAACAATAAGCAATTATAAAGATCAGAAAGAGTGGTTGATTGTTTTCTTTTTCCATGTCCTTGTACCTTGCCTTGTTTATGGTTATGTGCCTGTCCGATGTCTGGTCCGTTGTCTTGTATCTGTGGGCCGGCCTGTCCGTTGCCTTGTACCTGTGTCTGTCCCTGCACATTTCCCCTACCCTTTGAACCCAATTCAAAAATCAAATCAACAAGCTGACGTTTATAAAAACTCAAATTCAAACATTTACTAAGACTGAAAAATATCAAACCTGATGGAAACTCATTAAGATACATTAAAAATTGATTCATTGATCCTGAAAATGAATGTAATTGAATCGTAACTTGTGATGGCAACGACGGTGGCACCCCTTTGAATTCCGATTTCAACGTTTCATAAAGCAAACCATGTGCCTTGACACAATGAATACTGATTGACCTATTGTATAACTTTGCAATTTTGAGAAATTCAGTGAAGATTGAAAGCTGATGTGATATGTTTACCCTGTATACTGATAATCCAACCTCTTCATCTTCATCATCTTCATCATCTTCATCATGAGACTCATTGTTGTTGGTATTGTTGGTGTTATTGGCACTGTTGGCGTTGTTGGCATTGGTGTTGCTGGCGTCATCATACTTTGACTTTCCAAAATATCCAGATTTCGGAATTCGAAAACTCTTATCCAATCCAATCTCACCTATCCCTGCATCCTTATCCTCTTCTAAATAACCACATATCACATCATTAATATAATCAGGAAAATAAATTGGACTAGGCAATTTAAACTCAACAAATTCCTTGAATTTTAAAATCTCACATTCATCAGTATTCTTAGAAACCTCTATAATCTTTTCATAATGATCAAATTTCAACTTGTCTTCAACTTTCCCATCCAACTTCAATTTAAACCTCTCATCAAATGTAAACAGATGGCTGAACCATGGATGCACACCATAATTAGCAATGATCACACGAGGACAACTTGATTTAAGATGATGGATTAAACGATGGTCAAATTGGTTAGTTGACATCAAATTGAATATTCCTAAATCATCATCATCATGATGAATTGATATCTTTTTAAGTTGTTCGCATAGTGGTTCCAATTCAGATTTGGTCCGTAAACTTGATGATATATGACAATGTGCGTCGTAAAGTTTGGAATAGTTTATATCTCCATCGTTACCGGTATCATTGGTCATTGTTCACTTCATCTAACCAATTGAAATCATGGTCATCATCATCAAAGCCAAAATCTTTTGGTGTATCACATTCTCTTAAAAATAGATATTTCAAAAATTAAAGCCGCGTCTCCGTTTTGGGAAATGTTCGATTACGTAACCTCACCAATCTCGTTCGAACCCGTTGCATTTCATAACGTTCTTGATCCATTGGACATTGTTGATTAGATTCTGTTTCTGATGACGAATTTGTATCTGTTGTATCACTATCATTTGCTCTTGCAATATGAAGATCAATTGAACTGGATTGGTTTGGTGATGAATTGCAACCATTTACATCAACCAAACATTTGTCTTTTGCTTCCTTATCTTTTTCTCTCTCCAATTTCTGTTTCTTGTTGTGAGTAGTGACTTTCTTTATATGCAATTTCTTATTATATTCACGTTGTAAAGATTTTCTCAGCTTCAAATCATACTCTTCTTCTTCGCTTTCATTAGTTAGTCTCCTTTCATCGTCACCATCAACCATGATTAAATTCAATCTTCGTTCTTCCCTATTCAGCAACCTTCTAATACTTCTCTCTGGATCTTTGGATACAAATATGGATTTCATCCTATGCAGTTTCTTGATCGTCATCGCATGAATTCTTGATGCTCTTTTTTTCCCATAATTAACAGGCTCCCGTCGATCATCGTTCTCCAACTCAACCAATGTAGCATCACCTTCATCATCACCTTCATCATCACCATCACCTTCACCATCACCTTCAACCGACTCCATACTTGAAGTTTTCCAAGTTGTGGTGATACTTATCGGCTCTTTCAAATCAACTGGACATTCACCCCATTGCTTAACACACTGACAATCGTAATAAAACTCATCATCCAAACATAATCCACCGTAGTATCTCTTCATTGAAAACCCACGTTTCCAAGTACTTTCAGATTCCGTCATGGGATAAACTTGTCTTATATTACCTTTGAATAATTCAATGAACCGAAGTGTCTCTTTGCAAGAACTGTGTCTTGAGTATACAAATCTGATAAATTTCGGTAAAAAACGGAGTTTATCCTTGGATAATATATAGTCTTTTCTCAATTGAAGTTGGTTTCCATCATCATCTTGATAAACCACATCACATACGTAATGATCATTGAAAATCTCAACGTTCTTGATGCTTGGATCATCGATTTTTTTCGGTTTGCATGTATTTGAAAATTCTTCTTCATTGATATCTATTTGGTGTCCGATCGGTATCACGTTGTCATCGAATGCATCTTCATTACCATTCAAGTAAAATAGATAATCCCAAGTGGGTGCCTCTTGATTATAATCATCACCATTTGAAACCAGTGTCTTCTTGATGAAAGGAACCAATGAATCATTTGGATTGCAATTCAACTCCACAACATTATTTATAGCCATCAATTTCGAAAACCGGTTCTTGATATTATCATCCAATACGAATTTGGAATCAGGAAGCAATTTGCACAACCTACACCAAACATCCTCAAATCCAGAAATCTTATCAAGAAATCTAAATCTGGTACCAACAGGATACATCCTAATCAACTCGAAAAGATCATGAACACCGATGAAATTATCCAATATATTAATATTCTCCAACCTATAATTGAAAGTTGTATCCAAATAAACCATACTAATAACTTTAGAACCAAGCCTAAATGGTAACAGATTAACATTATACTTCAACGAAATCAAAGTTGACTCATCAAATCGAACATCACCAGTATACAAAACTTTCAAATCCACATCTGTCAACGACTCGATCAAAATCATCACTGATCCAATACAATGATAATTCGGAATCAAACTAAACCGCACACCAAGATCATCCAACATTATAGGCTCATTAACATCAACTGTCAAAATCCTACTGAAATTTCTACATTTTGCAAACCCACATCTCGTCATCGTAGTCAACATGATCTTTGTCGCCTCGGTGCAAATAACCCGATAATCCAAATCAACGTACTTGTCATCCGGTACGGTTGTGAATCCAGTTAGATGGTCGGTATGCGGATGCGAGATGAAGAAGTACTTGATCTTGTCTTGTGGCGTTGATGTTGATGGGGTGTTGGTTGAGTTGAATTGGAAGTTATCAATTCGGATTTTTGGTATTCCGTGGATGATCCCATTGAATGTGCTCCCCGACTTTTCTTTCACTTTGGTCATACTTCGATCAAGTTCATCTGGTTGACCTTATTATATGTTTTTTGATTTCGGCTAGTCATCCCAGTGTTTTTGCCATTCGTGTTTCTCTTCTCTTTTTACGACACGAGATCGCGCGTTTTCTGTAACGCTTTTTGCTCTGTATTTCCTCATTCAGCTACAACTGATGAGAAAAGAGGTCTACAACACAAAAGATCGATAAGAGTAGTAAAAACAGGGGGAAGGGGGAAATGGGGGGGCAAGAGTTAGGTAATTAACAAAGAGAGGGTTTTATTTTTATAACATTTATTAAATTAAACAAGTTGGGTGGGAGTTGGAGTTGGAGTTGGAGTTGTTTCTTCATTATTTTTTTGGTCGAATAATATATATCTAAGCAGAACTTTCCGTAGTGGCAAACTTGGCATCGATCTTGTCTAAATAGTATCCAAACTTGCTGATAAACTTCTCAGCTCTAATGTTACCATCCAATGCCTTTTCATTAACAACAACGTTCAAATTCACCGTGGTTAACAAATCACCAGACTTGACGGTTGAACTGGACTCATAAGGTTCAAAATCAAAGATATCATTGGTATCTTTACCAGTTGCACCAGACTCAACGATTTCAAATGATGATTTAAATCTTTCTGTGTTTCTTGCAGGAGCAAGTAATTCTTCAAATATAGGATCAATCAAATCGGATGGTGTGTATGTTTTTGAAAAGTATGCATATTGTTCAGCTTTACTAGATGCTTTAGAAACCAATGCTGATAAAGTCTTAGCTGGAATATGAGATGAAAACACAAATTGATGATGTAGAGTCAATGGTTCCTTTTTAGCTGGTGCAGCAGGAGCTGAAGCAGTGTCTTTTGATGCTTCTTCAACTGCCGACGTTGCAGGACTGGATTCCTTTGGTGAAGTGGCTTCTCTTAGTTCAATGTGTGAAAGATCCAAGTGAGATTTACTTTCGATAAACGATGCAATGGTACTGTTGGAATCCACAGAGATTTGACCTAGGTATGCCAACACATCACCTTTCAATATTCTACCATTTGGACCAGTGGCTGTAATTTTGGACAATGCATCATCTCTTGAAATTCTGTATTCTCCAAGTAGCATCTCAACAGATGGGAAGAAAACTTGTGATTTGTTAGCTTGGCCTCCAGTGAAACCAGAAGCAGGGGTTGGGGCAGGAGTAGAAGTAGAAGCGGAATCAGTCTTTGATGCAGATTCTTCAACTTTTGGTTCTTCTTTCTTTGGAGCAGCACTAACGGACCCACTTGATTTAGCTTCTGATTCCATCTTTGCCAAATCTAAATCGGCCAATTTATCAGTTGGTTCAGCCAAAATGGCAATTGGAGCACCAACTTTGATCCCTGTGGCACCATCATTAACCAAAATCTTGGCCAATATACCTTCATCTTGTGCTTCAACAGCAATGGTGGCCTTATCAGTTTCAACCTCCAATAGTAAATCACCAGTTGTGAATGTATCACCTTCTTTAACATGCCATGCAACAACACCACCTTCATCCATTGTAGGTGACATCGCTGGCATACCAAAGAAAGTGGCATCTTTTCTTAGTAAAGTTGTATGGAACGCTATAATTCAAATGGAATGTGAAATGAGTGGAAATAGTTAGTAATCATGAACTTATGGAGAGGAAGAAGCAAGTGGGGGAGATCACATGATGATGATGATGATGATGGCATACCTCTTGCAAGACCCAATGACGAGGGTCTAATTGACTTGGAAACTAATCTTAACATTTGTTCGACTTTAATCTAGATGTGATGGATGTTGATGGTATCGAGTAAAGAAACACTGGTTACAACTCTCCCTCCAGACACAATCCGAATAACTTGTCTGAAGCGGTAGTCTCTCCAACTCTGAAAATCAACTGACCACTCCACTCCGCTACAAAGTTGCGAAACCTTCATCTCCGCCGCAGCGGGTCTGAAAGCACCGGCGCGCGTCGACTGGAGTCGATCGACGTTTGGGGAGAGAGAGGCAAGTGCATCAGCCACACGGCCGCATCTCAGCTGTCCCATCCTATTTGCCACAGCCTTGAACCTGTTTTTGAGGATCAAAAATTTTTATTTTTATTTTTATTTTTTTTCACGTTTTTCAAAAGAGAAGATGAACTTGAAGAGATAAGCTGGAATATTATAGCATCTTTTTGTTGATAAATTACTGTTACCGATAATGGCTAAGAGAAAGATTAAGAGATCTGTTGAGATCCGTCATGATAAAAGACAAAAGCAAGAAGATTCCAAGTTGGACCAAGGCTTGTTCAAGAAATATACTTCAGCACAAGATAGTGACGATGAGGAACCAAGTGATTTTGAAGAAGAAGGAGAAGAAAAATTAGAGGAAGATGTCGAGGAGGAAGAAGAGGAATATGATTTAGAAGCAGGAGAATTTCAAGAGGAGAATGAAGAAGAAGAAGAAGAAGGTGCAGATGATGACGATGACAATGAACAGGACTATGAATTAAAGCCAAGAAGTTTCAAAGGAAGTGACGCAAACCTTATTGAAGGTTTACCAATCAGATCCCTAGATGGTAAGTTCCAAAGAGTCATGAGAACAAAAGTGACGAAAGAAGAACCAGAACCAGAAGAATCAGAACCAGAGGAAGAAACCATTGAATCAAAAACTGAAGCAGAAGAACAATTAGAATTGGATGAAGAAGAAGAAAGTGAATATAAAGATTTATCACCAGAAGAACGTCTTGTGAAAACTAAAGAAGATATTGCAACTTTAGCAGAAAAATTAATGGAAGATCCTGAAGAAAATATTCAACTGTTATCTAGACTTCGAAGAATGTCGAATTCTAAAAACCCAATAACTTCAAAATTGGCATTGCTTTCGTTGGTCCCTGTTTTCAAATCAATTTGTCCAAGTTATAGAATCAGACCATTAAGTGATGCTGAAAAGAGAGAAAAAGTTGGTAGAGACGTTGCCAAATTGAGATTCTTTGAAGAAAACTTGGTTATAAACTATAAAGATTATGTTTCCTTGTTATCCATAAAGAGTAGGGTTTTCTCAACATCTAGTTCAACTGACTTGCAAAAAGATTTGGGTTTATTGGCAGTCAATGCAGCCTGTGAATTGGCATCCTCTTTGAAACTTTTCAATTATAGAACAGATCTATTCAAGATCTTAATTAGAAGAGTCATGAAAAAACCAGTGGGTGATTTAGAATTCCAAAGTTTCACAAAATGTGTCAAAGTTTTGGAAAATGAATTGAGTGAAGATTACGATGGTGACTTATCCTTGGATGTCTTGAGAAGTTTGAACAAATCTTTGAAAAATAGAAAATTCAATGTTGATGAAGCAGTTATCAACATTTTACTTTCCTTGAATATATTATCAGATTATGATCCAAATGCAACTGAAGAAGAAAGAATAGAAAAATCAAGAATGAAGAAGAAGGATAGAGTTCATTTGAGTAAAAAAGAAAGAAAACAAAGAAAAGAAAGAAAGAAAATCGAAGAAGAAATGAGAGTTGCAGAACAAGCAATTTCCGCAGAAGAAAGAGAAAGAAACCAAGGTCAAATATTGAAACTCTTATTGATGCTTTACTTACAAATCTTAAGAGAAAGACCAGAATCTTTGATGGCACCAGTGCTTGAAGGTTTAGCTAAATACGGACATCAAGTTAATGTTGACTTGATGGGTGATTTCTTGCAAGTTTTAAGAGAAGTTAGTGAAGATCTAATTGAAATAGCTGATGAAGAGACAAACATCTCAAGTAATGAATTAAGACAAATCATGTTATGTGTTGTGACGTCATTCTCATTGATTGCCAATCTACCTGCCAAAAAAGTCAAACTTGACTTGAACAAGTTTGTCGACTATCTATACTCAATCCTACCTATCCTTTCACAAGATGTTGACTTGGAATTCTCACATAAATCTTTAAGATTGATGGATCCATTGAGCAATAAATTCTCCAAGCCTAATGTGAATATTTCAACAAAGGCTGAATTACTGTTGAGATCACTAGACTCAATTTTCTTTAACTCAAATTCCAATTCAAAGAAAAGAGCATTGGCATTCACAAAGAGACTATACTTGGATCTACTGCAATTTCCAGAAAAGACAAGCATTGCAACTTTGAAATTCATTGAAAAGTTGAATTCTAGATACGATGAAGATTTGAAAAGTTTGTACACTACTGAGGATAGAATCGGTAACGGTGTTTACAATCCTGAAGTTGACGATTTAGAAAGATCAAATACCGAAGTTGCTGTGCTTTGGGAGAATGTTCTTCTTGAAACCCATTATTCTCCAACTGTTTCAATGGGAATTAAATCGTTGATTAAAAAGGCAAAATGATGAAGTTGTTGTATGTATGTGTATCTGTACATTCTCCCGTGTGGATTTTAAGATATCTGAAGTTATCCTATATAAAGAGTGTACTAGTAATGATAAGTTGACTATTAAGATTACTACAATTGTTGCTTGACTTCTCCTAAAAAAGTTAATGTGACCTTAAGGGAAACATCAGTAAAAACCAGAGAAGGCGAATATATAGTAAACGATTATACGTAAAGGGCGCAATGTGGAGCCAATAAGACTCAGGGCGGAGGAGAGGGTAACTGATACCAGGAAGAAGATAGAAAGGAATAAAAGATAGGAACATCATTACACTCTTTTCAATATATATATATATAATTCTGTGTAATCGTTTGTATAATGCTTCCTGTTTGGTGACAGTGTTTATAATCTAAAGCGCTTTTAGGGCAGCCAACCAACCAACCAACCAACCAACCAATTCAAAACAGACAAACAAACGATATACATATCAAAAAACACTTCTATGATATCAGGGGCCAACATATAATATCTTCCCCGTTTTCTTTGAGATTACCACTGGTTGGCCCCTTGAGACTACACATTAGCAATACATGGTTCTGTTTGTATCATTACTTCTGTGCTGATTGTCTCATCAAGAGTGCTTTGAGCACCATAATGAAAGTTATCAAGATCATGTACTACTATCCAGACCCAGACCCTGACCCAGACCCTGACCCTGAATCAGTTACTTTATACTCTTGTCTAATGCTGTGCTTATCTCGTACTATGTTACGGTAGAGTACGCTACCCTACAATACACCTACTTGTCTTGCTTTTGGCACAGTGAACCATTTTGAGTACATCAGCATGCTGGGGTACGCACTAGACTAGCCATATTTGTATACAAACCCATACACCCATATGCATTCATCCATACTGAATGAGTAAGATATACATCCATACCAAATGAGTTGAATTTATGAGATCCGTTACAATTTAGAGACCACAGTTAGATTTATTGGGTCGTTACAAGTTATCATGCGGATTATGGGTGATTACATTAGAACATCACGTACGTGATCTATCTGTAACTGCAACCAAAACCAATTTCCGAAAATGAAGAATAGAATAAAACACAACTCAAATGTGTGTTTTTGATTGGGATGAGTTTGTACTCATATATACATACAACATATACTTTACGAATGTGATGATTTGGGGATTGTCACTGCGCTATTTCTGGGGGAAGGGGGGATACAACTGGATGAGTGGATAGATGAACATGATGCTAACGTAATCATCATATTCCAAAAGCTAGAACCAGTTAACGTGATCAGCATAAGTATTTTAATGTGACTATGAAGTTCACGGAGATCAATGCTTTTTTAGGTGATACACAAGATTAAGTAAAGTAGAATGATGATATATACAATACGTTAACACTGTAGTAATATAATTCAGACACACTACACAATAAAATTAAACCAACCGTACACAAACTCAGAGTAGTCCGCTTCAACAGTGCGAATTGCAAATTGCGTAGCGCTGAGCGCGATGCCTTTAAAAAAGGGTCTTTCTCAGCATCTTTTCTCTTGTTTGGCCTCTGCTTCATCTTGCTATGTTGAAAAAGGCAAGCCACATTTGCCGGCGTGGCGAGCCGATGAGGATGCAAACAATTCATTTGATTTAGGTGAAGCTAGGGTGTTGACTCTGCATTCATGATCGAAGCTGGACCGATGGCTTGGGATCCTGTGGTCGGGAGTGGGGGTTGGGACTTCTGGCGGGAACCACTTTGTCTGCGGTGACTTGGTTCTGAGCTGTTCTTTTGAAGGGGGTTGGGGAGTTGGTGGCTGCCACCACTGGCAAGCCGCTCTTGGATGGGAATGGGGAGGGGCTGGGGAAGCTAAGGATGGGGAGCCTTCACTGGGAGGGTATGGAACCTTAAGGTTGTTCTGTTTTGCTGCGGGTGACTGAGTTTTGAAGGAAGGTGGAGAAAGGATTGGGTGTTGGGGTTGATGCTTGAATGTTGCCGACTTGATTTTGAACTTTGCACCATATACTAACCCCCTTACCATGCTGCAGATCTGGGTATCTCCAGCTGGGCTGGGTTGTCAAACCCCAGGACAAGTATTGCCCCCTTTTTTCATATTGATTTCTCAAAGATAACAGATACTGACATTGATATAGAAAGCTACTGTTAGTTCAATGCTAACATCTTACCACGCTGGAGATCTGTGTGTCTCTGGCTGGGCTGGGCTGCTAAACCCCCAGGACAAGTACTTGCCCTTCTTTTTTCATTTTCAATTATGAGAGATAACAGATACTGACACTGATGTAAACACTTACTGATGAACACTTCAAGGATTTTTATTTTAACACAACTAAGTTTGAATTCAAACCTCCCGGTTTGGTCATGAGTGATACTTGGGGATTTTTATTCTCAAGTTCACTTTAAATATAACTCTGCTTAACAAACGTAACTCAATTTGAAACAAGAAAATATACATCCTAAAATCAATTAGGTCATGAAGTCATCAATTAATAATGAGAATGCATGAAACAGAATGAATCCAAAGAGTCATAACTGCAATAGAATCAATATAATTGAAATTCAAGGTGGTTCACTACTCATTCATGCTCAAAGAAATGGAGAAACAAGCATTGAAGCAATTGCAAAACGATGAAACAATTGATCAAACAGCTGCTGTTGGATTTCACACATGATATCGGTTTGCTCACAGTAAATTTATTAGTGCAAGTCTTCATTTAAGACTTCTATCCTATCCTTCTTTTTGTGGTGTTCTCCTCATTGGAGCACCTTGAATAACTCTTACTAGTTAGATATCTCTAGCTTTTATGAGGGAAGGAATATCAAATCAAGTGACTGAAGACATCTGTCTTCTGCAGTTCACCATCTGATAAGTGATCTTTGGGGGTTTTCTTAATGGTGGAAATTACCTGATGATTCATTTCGGATGACATTTATTTTATAGTTATATATATCTGGTAGTTCGTAGAGTAGCGTTTTCTATTAGAAGCCAGCATAAGACACTTGACACAATTCTAATAACGTATAGCTGGTGATCAAATGGTGTTTTATAAGTTAACGGTGGTTCGCTTAGAGGTCCCAAGGTGTGTTGTTGCATCGGGGACCGTCAATATACCACTCACTCCCCCTTTGGACATTGGTTGGTTGATGGTGTTCAGTTGAGTTCATTGATGATATAATACGATGAAGTATTGAGATGATACCGATTGGATATCCAGATGATATCGGCCAATGCCATTGGGGGGTGAGGTCGGCCCTTTTAAAGGGGGACCCCCGTGATTTTTTTTTTGGGAGTTGCTTTAGTTAATAATCTGTATAATTCAATTTATTGATTGATGGTTCAACTGGTGAATGCTTTAGAGGATTGACATCAATCAGTTTTACAGTAAAACAGTAAATGAGTGCCCAAAATATTAGTTTTCGTAACCTTTTCGTGCCCTTTTGCTACAAAAAAAGATTCGAGTTTTCCAAGTCAGTGGTATTCCCAGACGATACCATCAACTAGTGCTATTGTATCTCAAAGGAGTTAAGGATACACTTTATTTTACTTTTTTATTTACTGATCATGTAGAACAGCATGAATCATCTTAATGTGACTAGTTTTTTCAATTTCAAGTGCTGGTAAGATATGCTGTTTCTCCTTCTACTATACTAGTAAAACTTGATGTATATTTTCGATCTTGCAGTAAGTTTCTAAAACTATTATATGATTATGATCAATCCGCTTAAACGGTTCATCCATCATGGCCATCATGGCCATTTTCTACATCGCTGGAGATCACTGGGTTCAGCTGAAGAACCAAATAGTGTGTGATGAAATCATCGAGCTCCAAGAAGATGGGGAAATGCCAAGATCAGTTCAGTGTACATCACGTGATGAGAAATATGGCGCAAATCAGCTCAAATCAAAGATAAGTATTGATATCTGATTTGGGACTGGGGATAGGGAGATGGGGAGATAGGATGGAAAATGGGGTTAATTTTCGATCTTGCAACACTGCGCTAATCTCTGGTAGTCAGAGTCCATATCAAGTTTAGAGATCACCATCATCAATACTAAAATATCACAATAGATGAGCGTCACTATAGATTTAGGAGGGCTGACCACTGCCGTTGATGCTGTTTTCAAGGATGTGGCCAGTACATTCAGAGAGAAGAACAGGGTGGAGTTTGTTAAAAGTTCAATCCTGAAAGTTGAAACAATTCTACAAACACACCGTTTAGATACCGCTAACGACAATAGCAGTGGTTTTACTAGAATGGCAAATACAAACTTTCAAGATGGTGGTTCGTTTCTTGACGATCCAAAGAACTACAAGTTTGGTGATTTCTATATTTCAGTTGTCCCTTTTGATCAACTCAAAAATTGTGATTATCGTTTTGACAAAAAACTTTACTGCAAAACGGTTTCCTACAAAAAGAGATTCCCACCAAGTAATACAACGTTCCTGATTGCTGTTTTCAAAAGTGGATACATCAATTACGAGGGAACGAAGACCTCTACCTCAACTGAAGAGTATGCCTTCAGAGGAGGTGTTATCTCAGGTATCTACTCCAATAGATTCTTTGGCTTTGGCTCCTCCTGTTCAATTTTGAAAAATGTCAGTTGGCTTGAAAAGTAGACTCTTGGAAAATCACTTGTTTATGGAAAGTACGTGCCTCTGAACAATGAGTTGTTGTCGAATGGTGCATTTGTGTATATTTGTGGTGATGCTTCAAGAATGGCAAAGGATGTTGATGCTACTTTGGTTAAGATTCTGAAAAGGAGAGAAATTTGAACGATGAGATTGCTAGTGATTTCGTCAAGTCTTTGAAAGTTTCAAATAGATTTCAAGAGGATGTTTGATGATTTGTGTTTTTTATCTCTTTGTACTAATAATGATAAGTTGACTATTAAGATTACTACAATTGTTGCTTGACTTCTCCTAAAAAAGCTAATGTGACCTTAAGGGAAACATCAGTAAAAACCAGAGAAGGCGAATATATAGTAAACGATTATACGTAAAGGGCGCAATGTGGAGCCAATAAGACTCAGGGCGGAGGAGAGGATAACTGATACCTGGAAGAAGATAGAAAGGAATAAAAGATAGGAACTCTATTACAAAGAGAGCTGTAAATGTTAATTGTAGTGTTTTACAAAAAGCTATTTCTATGAGATGGCTTTCTGTAAATGGTAGTGGTACCGTGGTATATAAGATATGGCTCCCCATCAACATGGCTTTTAGCCTTACGAGCATACGAGTCAAGTCCAGGGTCTGGAGGATCAAACTACAGAATCAGGAGCCGTTCGACAGCCAACTGTTTTTTTTACTGTGCAATATTCAGATAAAAAATTGATAAGGTAAAGTAAAGTTTGTAATGGTGGTATGATGGCTATATGATATGACTGAAAAAACAAAACAAAAACAGAAAACAAAAACAAAAACAAAAAAAACAAAGAAAGAAAAAAAAATGAATAACTTAAAACCCAAAGTAACATCAAACGGAGAATCTCTATAAAACAAGGAAAACAAAAACAAATTGAAAAAAAAAAAACACAGAAAATCAGGTTCAGTTCGTTAATGTAAAATGAATAACAATAAGAAAAGATACCAACGTAAAATTGTATCTCTTGTAAAAATCCCACACATAGTAGTGAAAACAAAATGACTTAGAAAAAAAAAACTGTCTCTCTTCAAACCCCCATCAGCTCAAACACCAAATCTAACGGAAACGGAGATGAAGGGCAAGAACAAACAAAACACAAGCATGGTACGATAACTAAAACCAATCATATAAACTTCGTAGGTAGTTCAATAGTTAACATATCCAAGCTTTCCACTGGTTCTCTTATGTTCAGCAATTGGCAAAACATCAGCATCGTCAGAATCAAATAGAAAATCCATATCATCATCCCCGGCAAAATGGTTATCGTTTCTTCCATTTGCAAAAAAACCAAATTTGGAACTTTGATTATGGTTGATGATTTGAGAAGGAGCAAGTTGTTGCTGCTGCTGATGATGATTATGGTTTCCAACAAACCAATTAGTCTTCTGAATTGGAACTGAAGAGGAAACCATCGAACCTGAAAATCTTGCCTGCTTCGATCCATTGCTGATGGTGCTCGAATTGATATTGTGAGCGTGAGATTTTCTCAAGATTCCAGATGTCAGCGGATTGGTTGGAAGTGCTGAATGAGAATTACGTCTTTGATGAGGAGGAACATACTTTTTCGCACCGCTGCTTGCAACAGATGGATTGGTAGTCAAAGTTGAACCAACCGATGGGATCTTGGTGGAAAAGGTAGTTGCAAGTGAAGTATCTCTAGACTTTGAAGAATCATCTTCATCCAGTCTATCACCGTATAACGAAGATTCTGCAAACTGTTTCGTTAGGGAGCTAATTTGAGTAGGCACAGGAGACATAAAACATGCAAGTTCCTTCTTGGAAGACTCTGCGAATTTCAAAACACCAGCAGGTGTACTGAAACTATTATCCTTCCTGGATCTTCTTCTTGGACGTCCAGAATTTGAAGAGTCTCTTGCCTCTTCAAAGAGAAACAAACCATCATCATTTCCACCATCATCGGATAATATTGCCAGTTCATCATCGATATATCTAGGTGATTTTCTCAAGTTTGGTGGAATGTACTTACCCGATGTACCAATTGAACCTGGAGTCTTGCTTAATGAACCACTTGTAGAGGACATAGCAGCCATAAATGGTCTTTTCAAAGAATCATGAGATGATGCAAGAGGAATAGAAGTGGAAGGTTTATATTTATTGTTCGTGGTGGTGGAAGAAACACTGTTTGGAACAAAACTGCTTCCCGGATTGAAACTTCTTGATTGGTAACTTCTCTTACGATAACTATTTCTTTGGCTATTTCTAGATTTCCGATTGTCCTTGTTACCATGGGCATTGTTGGTATTGGAGCTTCTTTGGGTTCTTCTTTTCCAAGCAGGTCTCTTTTGAGTCGAGTTATGGTAGTTATGCTTAACTTCACTTTGACCCTGGGTAAGTCTGTTTTTATTCACCTTCTCCATGTAATGATTGAACACGGATTTAGGAGTAAAGAAATCAGCCCTCTTGAATGCATTTTCATTATCATCGTTACCGTTATGGAAGCTATCACGTTTAACTCTACCGTTACGAGATCTATCCTTATTGTTAACCATAGTTGGAATCTGAATAGGCTTACGCTGTTGTCCAACTCTTTGTCTTGGAGGTTTGTATAAGTTTGTCTCGTTGACAATGATAGGTGGTGTAATGATATCCAATTCCTTGATAGGATCCAAGAATCCATCTTGCTCGTCTTGGATTGAGTCGATAACAATAGCAGGAAGAGTAGCAGGAGGTGTGATTGGTTCTGTAATTTCTTCTTCCCTTGGCTTTTCGTGAATAACCAATTCATCATCATCATCGAATTCATCATCAATTGTCAAAGATTCCGCTTTCAATACATTCTCTT
>JAJMFV010000028.1:0-27502 GCA_030568425.1 Ambrosiozyma llanquihuensis | reverse complement strand
GAAGAGTCTCCATTGTTGGATGACCAAGAACATAGTCAATATAGATCATTAGTTGGAACTCTGAATTATTTGGCAAGCACTGTCAGATTTGATATTGCTTACTCGATTTCTATTTTATCGAGATTTCTAGTTAAACCTAGAAAATGCCATTTAGTTGCGGTCAGAAGGGTTATGCAATATGTTGTACAGACCAAAGGGTTCAAGATAAGTTTTGGTGAAGTTCCAGTGAAGTTTGAATTCTCAGATTATAGGTTTCTGAAGAATAAGGAAGAAGCAAAGTTGGTAACCTATCCTGATCATGGTAAGTATGTTGTGACTTCAGTTAGTGATGCTGATTATGCATCATTGAAAGACAGATTTTCTCAATCTGGATATATGTCATTGATCAATGGAAACATTGTGAGTTGGGGATCTGTGAAACAGAATTCAGTTGCTTTATCAACAACTGAAAGCGAGTACATGGCAATAAGTGAGTCATTGAAAGCTGGTTTATATTTCCAAGGCATATTGAATGAACTGAAGTTGTCTACTCGATTCATTGAACTATGTGGTGATAATCAATCCTAATTGGCATTGAGCACTCACAGTTCTTTAAACCGAAAGACAAAACATACTGATGTGAAATATCATCATGTTCGTGATCTTGTAAAGAAGAAAAAGGTGAGAATCAACTATGTTAACACCAAGCAAAATATTGCTGACATGTTGACGAAATGTTTGGATACTACAACATTTCAAGAGTTGTTGAAGATTACAGGTTGCTAGATATTTTGAGGAAGAGTATGAGAATACGTCATATGGATCATAGCTGAAAAGTAATTAGTGCGATAACCAATTATGAAAACTTTTCAGTTGGAACTCTGAACGCTCACGGTATCCAATGACTAGTCAAAATACTACTCTGTAACATTACTTTAACTATATATATTTATTCTTGTGTAGATTATATACATAGTATCTTGTTAATAACTAATTAGTTTACCCATAACTACCATCTACTTACCAGTATTAATCGTACATAGTTCGCTAATCCTCCGCACCTTGAGTTATTTCCGGGAATTCTATCATTTCTCCGGTTTGAAACTCAACAATGACAAGTCAATCATTTTCACAAAAAATCCTAGCTGCCGTTGGGCTACTCACATACAACACCAAACACATATAGCCGTCAAAGCCATATCTGAAAATCCTATCTATCTCGGAGTACCTCTAATTTCCGTAGATTGGGCTTCGAAATTTCAGGCCTTAACTCAACGGTTGCAAAAGATAGTTTTTATGGATTTACCACTCACCCAAAGATGCAATGCTGTTAATACCTATCTTTACTCGACCATATACTTTCTCGATCAACACTGTCCGGCGAACAATATTGACATTTCAATATTTGAAAACAAGGTTAAGACCATTATCCAAAAATACTTACCCTATCGCATTTCCAGCTCTAAATTAGCGATGCTATGGCACAAGCCAGTCAACAAGGGGGGAATGGGTCTCCAATCACTATCCCTGCAAGTTTTAGGTAGACGGGCATCTTACATATACTACCTTTTAACCCCATCTTCGGAAGAAAGACATCCTCTATTCACCATCATGGCTATCCAATTTCAGTCCCTAACAAATCTTTACGTACGCAATGCACTTTGTGATACCGTTTTGAATGAGTCTGTCTTCACCCAATTTTCCACCCACACAGCCTCAGAAGTCACCGCATTGGCTGTTTCTCATAAAAAGCGGTCGTCGAAAATTGTTTGTTATCGTTGCGGTGTCGCTGGCCACAAATCGGTGACTTGTCCATCTCCTGTTGTCAACCCGAGGGCACAGCCTTCAAATTCTCCACGCTCTGCGCGTGCTGAGCAGCCACCGGCTGCTGCTGTGGCCGAACCTCGCGTTCAAAATTTTCTGGCTTGGAGCGCTGTTGCACAGCCTGCTTCTGCTTTGTTTACGGATCCAATTACCTTACCGTCTGACGATTATTGGTTGGACTCTGGTGCTAGTGCTCACATTAGCACAAACAAAGATGACTTCATTGAGTTGAGACCTTTTAGTTCTTCTATCAAAGGTATCGGCTCTACTTCTCTTGCGAGAGACCAGGAATGGGAGAAGGACCAGAAACATTTGCATGAATCAATTGTAGTGGAGCATCAGTACCACCGGATTTTGCCTTGGGAAAAACTTTGACTGATTTTCCAGCAGCACATGAGTCACAAACCTCGTGTGATGAACTTGAGGCACCAACAACCGGAGCAAGCTTCTTCATGATGGTATCAGAAGGATGTCCCAACCGAGCATGGTAATCAACCTGGTCAGCAGCCAAAACAAGGCTAGTGGAGGAAGCTTTGACAGGTTTAAGCAAGAACTGGTAGAGACTGGACTGGGCAGCAGTGGCAACACGACAACCCTGCGAGCTTTCAACCACATGATCACCATCAAAATTGAACTTAGCACCAGCTTTAGTAGCACATCTAACTGAGATCACGTCCATGTGAGCATCCGGGGTATATAAAACATCTTGTAATAAAATGGTGAAGTCGTCATTTGAAAATTGAATGGATCCAATACCAGTAACAGAAATAGTAGAGCCGATACCTTTGATAGAAGAACTAAAAGGTCTCAACTCAATGAAGTCATCTTTGTTTGTGCTAATGTGAGCACTAGCACCAGAGTCCAACCAAGAATTTTCAGACGGTAAAGTTATTGGATCCGTAAACAAAGCAGAAACAGGCTGTGCAACAGCGCTCCAAGCAAGAAATTTTGGACGTGAGCTTCAGCCACTGGAGGTCAGCTTCCTTTCCAAAGATGGTTTGGTAATCGCCCAGATTACAAAGTTCTTCGTCCGTTTGGGTGTCAGACTTTTGTGCTTGTTCCTCCTGAGAAAATCTTTTTCCAAATTCTCTAGAGTCACTGTTGAAGGCATCATGGTTGGCTACAGTTCAAAACACAAAGCTTACCGTGTTTATGTTCCTGAGTTGGATGAAGTGGTTATTTCCAATCAATGTCGCTTCAATGAGAAGGTTTTTCCTGGATCAAGTGGTATCAAATAATCCGTCCAAATATTTTGGATACAAAAAATGTTTCTGGTGTTCCATTTATCTCCAATAGCATGCCTTCCTCATTGTTATCTGATGACTCCTCTTTGACTGACTTGTCTATTGAGTCTGACTCATCCATTGATCTCTCTGCTGAATCCTCTGCTGAACCATCTGCTGAACCATCTGTCGAATCCTTTGCTGAACCATCTGAATCACCTACTGCTGAACCATCTGCGGAATTGTCCACTGCTTCTGAATCTAGTGCTGATGATGAGTATCTACCTCGATCGTCTGTGTCTTCTGCCTCTGTGCACTATATTCCTATTGAAGAATCTCTATTGCCCTCCTTAAAACGTCAACAAAGGTTCTCTCATCATGGAAAATCACAGGCTTCTTCCCACGATCTCATTCGTCCACCATCTCCTGATCCCAAAAGATCTCGATTCAGTGCAAAGGACTTTGTGGCTATTGCTTTATCATCTGTTGCTAGACCATCCTCTCTTCCAATCACGATTGAAGAAGCACTATCTTCACTTGATTCTCATTTTTGGAAAGCTGCTTTGGAGAAGGAAATGAATGCACAGTATGAGAATTCCACTTGGACTCTGGTAGACTTGCCTGCCAATCGTCGTACCATTGGCTGTCGTTGGGTGTTTACAATCAAAGACGTTGAAATTCAGTAAAACTCCACCAACCTGCAAAGCAAGATTAGTTAGACCACGTCAGACAGATATCCTCTCGTTGGAATGATTCATTTTGTTTACAAAAAATTGATGAGAAATGTGAGAAATTTGGTCGTGTACTTACCAAAATATTTATCGTTGAGCTATCCCATCTCATGCAACAGAAATTATTACTAGCTCCTGAAAATTCATTATACCCATATAATTATCCATTTCCGGATATTTCAATGGGGGTTTATTTATTGCTCCGCAACTTGATAGATCCGTTTTGAATTTTGGACCCATCTCAACTGCACTCTTCAAAGTACCGCTCAAAAGTGTGATCGGAGTTTTTTTACATACTTAAGGAAAATTTGAGTTATCAAATTGTATTATTCAAATAGTTTTCTAGATATATAAATTAATACAATCTCCGCAATAGTGTGCCAACTAGTATTGCTCAGAAATTATTATTCAACCACTTGTTTAGGTTTTCTTTTATACTGAGTTCACCAAGTAACATGTTCTCCTTCAGAAAATCATTCCTTAAACTTTGATCATTAATCTTCAACAAGTTGAGGTCATCTTCAGTAAACATCAGTTCGTTGGTACTCTTTGGTGATTTTATGACTTTGTTATCAGTATTTGCCAAGTGTGCTAAAACTTTCAAGTATGTGCTATCAGTATAATCAATACCTTTACTCAAGTTTTCCCAGTCTTCCAACAATAATAGTCTTTTCCACACTAACTTTTCCAGAAGATCCAAATCCTGTGCTGTTGATCCATGAAGACCAGTCAGCAAAGGAGATGATATTGATAATGATGTTTGTTTTAGTGATTTCAATAACTCAAACAAATCCATGAAACTATTACCAGGAGATTCAATCAATGTGAGTAAGTTTATTAGATCCAATAAAGAAAGTTGACTTCTTGAGGACAACATCTTCAGTATAGTGTCAAGATTTGCTTGGAATCCAGTGAGCCCATTGTCCAAAATGTAGGACTTCTTGATAATATCACCGTTCACAAGCTTAGATTCCATCGAGTCTTCAACTTTTAATTGTAATTCAATCAACAACAAATTGGATTGGATCTCACCCAATAGTAAACGAGAACCTGGAATTTGGGAAGAAGCAATAAGTGATAATTTGGCAAGGTTCAACTGCAACTTCTTATTCACAATGTTTTCATCCTTGGAGAAGCTAACATATGCTGATAGTTTCTTGGAAGCTTCCAAATAATCCGATTCTTCAATGTTTGATATCCATGAGAATCTCCAATTTTGTTTATCGGAGTCTAGAAATTTAGTGACAAACATTTGATACTTTTTGAACTTGGTCAACAATATATTGGTTCTATTTGAAGAAACATAATATGAAAATAATTTATGAGCAAATGGGTAACCATACTTGGCAAAATAGAAATCAAATTTAGCTTCAATGGTGGAAGCCTGATTCTCAAATTCGATGAACTCCATTGAATCTATATCATTCATACTAGCAACCAATTCTCTTTCACTATCTAATATCTCACTTAAACTTTGTAAATCCTCAAATTTGTCAACCAGTTCTATTATTTGATTTTGATTTCCAGTTAAAATAAATATCTTGATCCATCCTTCTCTATTGTCATTGAATATTTTTTCAAACTTGGCTAATGTGTTTTGCAGTTTTGTATCCCTGTCACGAATTAAAATGAATGATAAAGAATCACAGGTGGAATAGTAAAGAAAGAGTGATAGGCTAGTCAAAACGCTTTTAACTTGAATTTTCAAATCAATTTCAGAATCGGAATCCAAAAGGTCAATATAGTATTTCGAAAGTCTCTTCAAAATTTCATTCACAGCTACCAATAAATCAATAGATTCGAGGAAAATAGGATTGTGTTTTGTTGTTGAAGAGTATTTGAGATTCAAAGTGTCATATCTAACCTCTTGCTCAACCTTGATATACGATTCTGTGACCAATTGTTCAATTATTCGAGCATAATTCAACAACTCAGAGATATTTTGGAGCTTTGCTGAGTAGCAAAAGAAACTAACGATGATTTCCAACACATTCTGATCAACATACTTAGTAAATAGTTCATCCAACTTCACCTTGGATAAGTCTGAAATTATTTCTGCTAAATTATTGGCAAATATCAACTGGTGGAGCTTGTAAATCAAAGAAATCTTTTCCAATGCAAGAACAAGACTGATCTTAAGGTCTTCACTAGCTTCCATATTTAATGACACAAATGTTGCCAATGCTTTCAAGTATTCCACTCTTTTACTCAAGTTAATATTAACGATCTTGTAGTCCTCCAATATTGGTGATGTATTATTCAGTAGTTCTGCCGTCACCAGAAGAACAGCTTGTTCTTTATCAAATTGGAAAATCTGTAGGTTTGAATTTGAATCTGTCAAAGAAAATTGAAATGGAGATTCAGATTCACCGAATTCTAAATATTGTTCAATATGAGATTTCAAAAATGAAGTAACTGTAGTCTTCTTACCGCATGAAATAATATCCACCTCCAAAATTCCTGAGTCAGTTGAAACACTGAACTCTTGTTCACTTGTTTTTGTTGTATCAAAAATCTCCACTTCTGAGTTAAGGTCAATGTAGTCTTCCCATTTATCATCAACGTTGGAGGCAATATCAACAAATATCAGAGTATTATCTAAAGCTATAGCAGCAACCAAGTTATCAAACAATACATGCAACTTTGAATACTTCGAGTTTGATAGTTTGTGTATTGGGTATGCAGATTCAATGACAAGTGATGATATATCACTACCAGTGATGCTAATTGTGAACAAGTACCATTGGTTATTATTATAAGCAAGTATCAGAAACTTACCATTTGAAAGTGCTTCTATATCACACAGTTTCATCTGTCCTTCTAATTGAATGTATGAGGCCAGGATGATCATAATATTCTCGTTGAATAGGGTCTTTAAGCCGCTTCCTCTAACAAATTGACTTAGAGTTAGTTTCCCATCCTCTTCAAGAAAGATTAATTTTTTGGACATTGAACTCTCACTTATGTGTTTTGTAGCCACTATTTTGTTTGAATTATTGTAAACGTCAATGTTGTATAAGGTATTGGAACTGAAAAACATATTCATAAAGACATTAGGAGACATTATATCAACTTGATGAAGACTATATTTACCACTTTGATCTTTGAATGTAATCAGAATGGCTTTCTTGAAATTTGTAACTAATAAAAGTCCCAAATCTGCAACATACTGATGAATTGTTAAGAATTCACCCTTTCTCAAATTCAAATTCAAAGTATGTTCATTCGGTAAGACATCTAAAGAAGGTGCCAAGTTTATAGTTTCAATGAATTTCAAATCTCCAGTGATTGAGTCAACAATTACCAGACTTGGATTATCCTGGTTAATAGTATTAGGGATCAGTTTCACTTGAGGCAATATCCCAAACTCATTTTGTGTATATGAAAATTCAAAAGTAACTGGAGATGATGTGTTTGTAGTTGATTTATAGTTGTATATTAGGATTCTATGGTTAGTTATCAGCACTGCAAACTCAACAATATCATCAGTATTCAAATGCAATATTTCCTCGTCTGATTCTAGCTTTGGCAAGGTTGTAGGAAGTTTGCAAATCTTATAGTGGTCAGATCTTGTTAGTTCATCCAGTTTTGTGGTGGAAGAGGACACACGAGCAGGTTTGAAAGACTTGGACTCCAATGAAGAGTTCGTGGTCTTCAACCTCTCAGTATTGAATGTAAAACTCATCTGATATTGTAGCTAGAGTTAGATTGTAGTTTTGAATATGAATTGAAGTGGAATCAAGGTGATTGAGTAGGGCAAACATCGATCTGAGCTTGCAATTCTAAAGTTTGATGTTGATTTTGAATTTGATTTTTTTTGTTTACTTTCACTGAACCAGCTGCCATTTTAAAAACACGGCCACACAAGGCATTTTTTACACATCCGTACACCACATCGAATCAGATTAATTTTTTTTTTCATTCTCAAAAAAATATTTTTTTTTTTTTTTAGAATTCATTTTTATCAGAAGCTAAGAAAGGATAAGAGAAGCAAGTCTAGTGTGAATTCATAATAAGAACAACAGCATATACAGTATAGAACATACAATGATTAGAACCGTCAAACCAAAGAATGCTCGTTCTAAGAGAGCTCTAGATAAGAAGCAATCCAAGATTGTTGAAAACGTCAAAACTGCACTTTTTGTTCCAGGTAGCAATTCAAACAAGGCATTGCATGACATAACAGTTGATTTATCATCGATGAAAAAACCATTCATCAAGAGATTCAATAAGAAAAACGATATATTACCATTTGAAGATGCTACCAAGTTAGAATTTTTCAGTGAAAAGAACGATACATCCTTGTTGGTTTTATCATCCTCGAATAAGAAAAGACCAAACAATTTAACATTTGCAAGAACTTTTGATTACAAGATTTACGATATGATTGAATTACAAGTTTTAAATAATTTCAAATTGTTAGGTGATTTCAAAAAATTAACTTTTCAAGTTGGTTTGAAACCGATGTTTACATTCCAAGGTGCAATCTTTGAAACTGATCCTGTCTTCATTCAAATTAAATCAGTGTTTTTGGATTTGTTCAGAGGTGAGGTTACCAAATTACAAGATGTTTCAGGTCTTCAGCATGTTATCTGTTTATCAGCTATAGAACTTGATGATAATGATGAAACTATCTCTAAATTACCAATTGTTCATTTCAGAGTTTACAAATTAAAAACATACAAATCTCACGAACCTAAATTACCAAGAGTTGAATTAGAAGAAATTGGTCCAAGATTAGATTTCAAAATAGGTAGACATCAATCAGCTTCACCAGAAATGGAGAACGAAGCAATGAAGATTCCAAGACAATTACAAGCTAAAGAAAAGAAGAATGTTGCTACTGATTTGATGGGTGATAAGGTTGCTAAGATCCATGTTGGTAAACAAGATCTAAGTAGATTGCAGACCAGAAAGATGAAGGGTTTGAAAAGTAAGTACGATCAAGATGGAGGTGAAGACAATGAAGAAGAATATGATTATGATGATGAAATCATTGATAACGATGAAGAAGAACATGAGCAAAGTTATTATGTCGATGCAAATGAAGAATTAAGTGGAGATGAAGTTGAAGATGATGCACCAGCTTCAAAGAAGAGAAAGCTATAAACATTTACCAGCAATATCAATTCACATTGTCAAGGGCTTGATTTCTTTTAATTCTGATACATATTCTTTTAATAACATAAGTTAAATATTTAGTGCGTAAAAAGATTAAATTATTGTAGAAAATGCAAATAAATAAAAAGGGAGGATGAAAAAAAAAAACAATTGAACCATAAACTATGATGCTTTGATGATCAAAGCCAAAATCAAAAAGAGTCTGAAAAACAATCGCAGAAGAGCAATAAAAAGGGTACAACAAAAGAGATCATACCATGCGATGTATGTTGCCAAAGTTAAGGAATACAAAAGAGAAGAAGAGCGACCAACAAATAGCAAATGAAACTAAAATCAAAAAAAAAAGAGCACTTCCATAATCAGAGAACAACTATGAGAATGTTCATCAACTCTGTATTTTATTCATTCTTTTATTAGACAGAGTCAGTAAAATGAATGACCAAAGTGTGTTGAATTGTCTGTCTGCCTGTTTTCTAAAACCGATGAAACTGTACTTGGTCCTTCATAAAAACAGTATTTTTTCAATAAGTTTTGATAAGAATCCGAATCGATTTCAGGTTTTTCGATACTTGAAGAGACTGTTTCATCATTTGAAATTTCCGCTTCAACTTTTTCAGTTCTAAGTGGATCTTCTTGGGTTATAACTTTTGATGAAATTAAAGGTACACTTCTTGGTTGCAATTTCATATCGCTAATGGTTAGATTTTGTAAATCAATTGGTTCTTCAACTTCAATTGGAGCAATGGAACTTGGAGAAATATTTACCACTTCAGGTTTTTGAAATTGAATTTGAGCTTGAACTTCAACTTGAGTTCTGTTATTTTTTTCATCATCAACCTTTGTTGTTGGAGTTTTCTTGGAGTAAGAGAAAATATCATTATTCAAAGAAACCGAAGAGCTTGAAGGACTAAAGATTAGAGGAAATTGAGTTTCTGGATTATTAAGCGGGGATATTAGATCGGTGAAAGTTGGAGCGTCAGTATGATCTTTTAATATCAATGGAGTACCTGGCGAATTCAAGTTACTATCCAAGTTACCGAATGGGGGAACAATTTGAGTTGGGTTTGAGAACATCTTTTCGTAATCGGTAGATGGAGTCAATAATGGGTTGGTAACATTTTTATTAGGAGCAACGCGTTTATCAGTTGAAGGGTTATTAATTTGCAACATTTTACCAGTTGCTGTGGTGATATCGGATGATCCATTATCACTGGTGAAAATAGGGTTTGCAAGAGATGAGGATGATTCCTTCATAAAATTGGAGCTATCTTCAAAACTTTTTGATTTTTTCAAGAATTTGGAAGAGTGTCTATTATTATTATGATCATGTGAAGAAGCACGACTATTTATATCATTATCTCTTGTGAATTTGATTGTATAATTGTGATTATGATTATTATCCCAATATTCTTGACCACCTGCAACGTATCTAATACAAAACTCAAGTGAAGGTTCAGCATCGGTGGAGAATTTATGGGTGCTTGAAAACATTGAAAAGAAAAATGGAATCGAAATCTTGAAGCCAAATCTGTCATAACCAGCTTTTTTCAACAGTCTTGGTAATTCAGGTATGAATGATGCATCAACATTAATAACGGTTTTCCAATTATCATAGGTGCATCTCAATGTTATGGATTTCGAATATGAAATATTCTTAACAGCAATATGCCCATACACTTCGGTCTTTGGACTATTTAAGAACAATCTTTCTAAGAAAATTGGGGTCTCTTGATCAAATTCATCTCTATAACAAAGTTTTGGAAATTTTGAATCATCCAAATTCCAAGCTTCCATCAATTTTTTAAATTTGGATAAGTTTTTTTGTGAGATTGAAGATGATCCAGCACAATCTTTGGCAACGTGAAATATTTCATGATAAGCAGCATATAAATCTGGCTTAGCATCATTATCAGAGGAGGAATCATTATTGAGATCATTTGAATCGAACTCATCGTCGGAGTTATACGGGGAATTACCGGCACTTATTGAGCTTGGTTTATCTCTTTCGTCGAAATATTTAACTGCTATATCCATTCCGAAATGAACTTGTTTGTAAGTTGGAGTGGAAGGTACGGATTTTGAGTTTCCCAGAGTGTTTAATTTCAAAGATGATTTAACCAATTGACCTGATTTTTTTCTTACCAGCGGATGATTGAAATAAGGGTAAGAATCTGATAATGGCGAATAAGGATCAGATATAGGAATAGGAATTGATTCTGAAGGTGGTGGTGGTGGTGGTTGTGATGATGATGATATACTCTGGTTATCCAAAGCAGTGTCTATGCTTTGTTCGGTATCTTCTGTTTTCAATTTTGCGTTCATCAAAGTGTTTGTTCTCATCAGTTTTTCGATATCCAAATCCATTGAGCCTGATCTTGAAGGTCTTCTCAAGAAAGATAAGGATAATGGGATATCATCATCGGTACTATCAGAAGAGCCATTTCTTTGATGTTGAGCAGTGAAGAGATTTGAGTGGATGATATTAGTATGGCTATGAAAATGGTTGGTATTATTATCATTATTATTGATGTTATCTGTAGTTGTAGTTGTAGAAGACAAAGGTATTTGGCTATCACTAAGCCTTTTACGTGCAGAGGGAACAAATGGCATATGAGGAGGAGCGGGTATAATATATGAGAAGCTGATAAGGATTTTATTAAAGGGATAAAGGGAGATGAGTTATATGATATTCAGTTGATTTTTTTTAAATGTAGTGAAAGGTGAATGCAGTCTAGTTGTAAATACATGAGGATATAATGGCATTTAACAAGATGAAAAATGGAAGTGCAAGGTTTGAAAGTAGTCCCAGTCTCCTTTATGCAAAGCACTATGAATTCTAAAGGGAAGGGTGACGGATGAAGTATATCTTTAATGCGGGCACAATTGAAGTATAGATGATGGAGAGGGAAGAAACTAAGAAGGCATCTGAGAAGTAAGAGTAAGAGTAAGAGTAAGATTAAGATTAAGAGTAAATCTGGCTCACCTTATTATCACCAACACAAGAAACCAAGAAACCAAGGCACACACTCAGCTGATTGCACACTGAATTAAATTTAATTAATGTCCCCTTGTTCCTTTTTCCTTTTTCCATTTCCCATTTTCCATTTTGTTCTGCTTGCTCAAGACACTCAGCCGTTGGGAGCCGCTCTGTGTGGTCTCTGGTCTCCACACCACGGCACGCTCACGCTCAGCAATGCTCAGCAATGCTCGGTAACGCACATCGGCACATCCGCACAACAAGCCAGCTGGTCTAGTCTGCTCTCTGCTCTCTGCGCTCTCTTGCCTTGTGTGTGTTCTAGCATAGACAGACACCTCTTCTCTGTTCTGTGTCTGCCCTGTAAGTGATCAGCTCCCCATTAGGAGATCCACAGTATACACATACACATACACACTCCCCCTCATCTCCTCATCTCCTCATCCCATCCCATCCCATCCAATCCCATCACGTCGCCACCCGTGCCCCGCTGAACCACTCACCACAAACCACAACAGGCTCGGCTTCGGAATGGGGAGAGACACTCTGAGCCCGTACACAGCCCGATGGCACATCAGCAGGTGTCTCCCAGGCACTAATCAAAGAGAAAGCGGGGCCAGGGGGTACAGGGGGGGGGCAGAACAGCCAGAAAACACGGCTCACGGCTCACGGCACACGGCTCACCGCAGTGGGGAGGAGAGAATCAGAGCCGCACACGGGCCCTGGTGGAAATCCCCTTGTTTCCCGCGACGTGTGAACAATAGACAAGCTGAACAAGCTGAACAAGTGGCAAGGGGCAACAGCAAGTGCCATTGATGTATTTACACTATTGCTCATTGATTGCTCCCATAATTGGATGATTTAAAGTGAATTTGAAATCACACCATCTATATGTAAATATACTACAACACTCAACAATGATTAATGCTCAAAACCGTGCACAAAGCAACCCCTTTTAAATAGTGGGCTAGAATATATTATATGTACACCATTGCGTGATAGTCCCAACGGTGTATCGATTTGGTAGGGAAAGTTGCCAATTGAGATGATGCGCGTGCTTGGCTACTTGATTGTTCACAACCAATCTACCTTCAAAGGCAAAGAAAGCACAAGGGCTTAAGTTAAATTGAAGAGGGCTTATAACCAAACCCATATCCCTCTCCGATAGTTCCTACCTAAATAGATGTATTGAGATTAGAGTCCCGACTGTATGTAAATTATCTGTCCCCTAACAAATATCTTTTCAATTCCTTACTAGTTGTAGTAAATAACAAGAAGTAAACCCAGAACACGATATCAAATCAAATTACCACACCTTCAGCATTCTTGGTAGCCATTATAATATACTACTACACAAGTGATAACGCGTAAATGGTGTTCAAAACAATCAATAAGGTAGCACTTTCATAGAATTATGACTAGATATTGTAATACTCACCGTCTACTCAAGATAATAGGCCTGAAAGCATTGAATACTCTGACAGAATCTGGTTACTCAAATACAATAACCTTGGTCAAATGTTCCTTATGTGACTGTGATGTTTGTATGGGAACATTTTCAAAGTCTTCTCTCTGAAGGTTCTCTCCCAATTTATCAACGCACCGATATAGTCTGTTCATACTGGGTGTCTTGTACTCCATCACCTGATTGAAACTCCCATCGGTGCACTGGTAACTTTTCAGCAGGTGTTCTGTTTCTGGAATATATTGAGGTATTAGCAGCATATCAGAATCAGTCAGTTGTGAACCAAAATTCATTCAACAAAAAGAGGGAAGTATACATTTCAACATCACATCACCCCAGCATTTGATCCACTGCGCCATCAAAACGCCACAAACAAATTGCCATAACTAAGGGGGAGATTACGTAACACAGTAGCCCTACATGTCGAGATAGCTCTCAACTGAGTTATAACGTGACCAAACTTCATCAGATATCACACCCGGGATCCTTCCTAACATCTCTTCACTCTAATTGCCTCTTTCACACTTCCCCTTTAATGATCTCACTTCACTTTAGTTGCCCTTCTTCTCACAAAATTCACATGATAATCATCCTATTCACGACATTCTTGATGATTCATTTTTACTCTAGTTCCCCATATAGTATTGATTTTCACTCTAATTTCCCCTTTTTATCAATGCTTAGCTCCCTGTAATTTACAGTCTCTTTGATATAAATACACTATGAAATCCATGGATAACGTATACGTAAAAAGTTGTTGAGTCAACAGTAAAAAATAGCAACTTGAATACAACCTTTAAAAATGACAAAACATTCCTCTTCATCAAACACCCATCAACAACAATCAAACAACACACAACAGACAACAAATAACAGACAATCAGGAAATCAACAAGCAACCAATAGCAGACAACAGTCATCAAACAACGCACAGCAAGCAGCAAATAACAGCAAGCTGGCTTCTGCCATGAGTGAAGTTTCACAAATGAAGAGCGATATGAAAGGCAAGAATTGAATTTCCCCCGATGATAGTGATGGTCGGCTAACTGCTCTCATTCTTACCCCTGCTCCTCTTCTCCCCACAAACACTGCGATTTGATCTTTTGAAAACGGAGAAAAAAGACGTGCGCGTGCTAATCTGATTACGTATTTTTTTGCATTTCTATAGTTCCAAACACTCTTTGATTACTATTCCTGTCTATCTGTTAATAAACAAGATACTCTTGTGATTACTTGAAATTACTTAAAAGTTGTCCTCTTTACTTCTACCCTTATAATGTCAGCTAGTCTGAATAGTAGAAAGAAATCCAATTCTAGTTTGGATAACACAAAATCCCCAACCAACTCAATACCACCAAGTCGAACTAATAGTGCAACTACTACAACAACCTGTACCACCACAACAACAGGAAAACCTAAGACAGAGTATAATTTCTCATTGTGGAATATCTGGGTAGCTACAACATTACTTAAAATATTATTATTTCCAGCATACCATTCAACAGATTTTGATGTTCATAGGAACTGGCTCTCAATAACAAAACTCCTACCTTTAAAACAATGGTATCTTGAAAACACAAACCAATGGACATTAGACTATCCTCCATTCTTTGCATATTTTGAATGGTTTTTAGCACAGTTTGTTCCACGTATAGTTGCTGATGATGGATGTATCGATATCACCATAAAAGGAAATTATGGTGATCTGACGGTTATTTTCCAAAGGTTGACCGTTATCATAAGTGAAATTGTACTTTTCATATCACTTCAATGGTTTGTCAATACTTCGAAGAATTTGAAAGAGAAAAAGAGAAATTTTGTGATTGCTGCATCGTTGGTGTTGTCTCCTGGTTTGATAATTGTTGACCATATTCATTTTCAATACAATGGATTTTTGTTTGGAATTCTTATTTTGTCAATAGTCAATGCCAAATTGGGTAACCATCTAATGTGTGGGTTTTGGTTTGCTGTTTTGTTATGTTTTAAACATATCTTCTTATACATTGCACCTTGTTATTTTGTGTTTTTGTTAAGTAGGTACTGTTTAAATCCAATTGCATCTTTGAACTTAAATTCAGACCAAAACAAATTCAAATCTTTGCTATCAATAGTCAAATGGAACAACCTTATCAAATTAGGATCTTTGGTCTTGGGTGTATTCATACTGGCATTTGGCCCATTTGCATACTACCAAGTCTTACCTCAATTAATCTCCAGATTATTTCCATTTTCAAGAGGTTTAACACATGCATACTGGGCACCGAACATGTGGGCGATTTATTCATTTTTGGATAGAGCACTGGTTCAACTTTGTTTAAAGTTACCAGGTTTTGCCAAAATTTTAGAATTACTAACTAGAACAAACATCTTGAATTCAATTAAAAGTTCGAATCTAAATTCAATGACCAAAGGTTTAGTGGGTGAAGTTGAATTCCTCATCCTACCTAACATCACCCCAAATTACACCTTCTTGTTAACCTTATTTTATCAATCAATGTCATTGATCCCGCTTTTTATGAATCCAACATATGAGAGATTCCTAGGGTCATTATCGTTATGCGCATGGTCATCGTTTTTATTCGGTTGGCATGTTCATGAAAAGGCAATCATGCTGGTCATAATACCTTTAACTTTCTTAGTTGCTCAAGATCGTAAACTATTACCTATTTTCCAAGCTCTAACTTCATCGGGTTACGTTTCATTGTTCCCATTGTTATTCGGCAGCTCTGAATGGTTATTAAAAACCTTGATCACTTTTGTCTGGTGTGTTATATTTTACAATAGTTTCAATGAAGTTTGCCAATTTTCCAAAAATGTCAAGTCAAAGAAAACTTATATCCTGGATCGAATGAATTTGATTTATGTGTTTATGCTTGTTCCAATTTGTTTCTTTGTTCAGTTTTTGGATATCGAGAGCCGGAATTTTGAAATTTTGAAAAAATTGGAATTTGTGAGATTGATGATTTATAGTGTGTATTGTGCCATTGGTGTCATATCCTCTTGGAACTGGTTTACTTGGTTATATTTCTTGGATGATACGATTTGGGAACCTAAAGCATAATCGTGATAGTATTTTTTTTTTCATTAGCTATATAGAACATATTATCATAGAAAAAGGATATCAAGTAAGTATATAAAGTTGCACAGCAGTTTCAACAATGTTGTTGAAAATCGTACAAGCATTGATTGATGTTGGTCTGAAGTGTGCGTGCATGTATTAGTTCACGTCTTTTTGGACCCCTTCCTCTTCTTTTTCATCTTATTTTGTGATTTCTTTGATCCATTATTATTGCTGGTACCATTGCCCTTGTTCTGTGTCGTCGTAGTCTTAGAATCATTGTCTTTAGGTTCTTTATCATCAAACTCATCATCTTCTTCATTCTCTTTTTTATCATCTTCGCTTCCTTTATCTAAAGATTCCAAATACTCCTCAATGATGATCTTAACTGTCTGATCTGAAGTATCCGCAACCCCAACATGCTTGAAAAGTTCAAGAGTTGCTTCCAGATTATGATCCAACAAGTAATCATGCAAGTTTTCAAAGAGATAATCACAAACTCTAAACAATGCTTGATTGTTTGCAAACACTTGACTAACGCTGTTCAAATCTTTGAAAAATGGTAAAATCTCAGATCTTTTTTCAACGTAAAATAAACCCAAGTTCAAAATGGTCATCAAGAATTGAAAACTGTTTTTCTCAAAAGTATTATCAAATAATTTGAAAAATTCAACTCCTTTCAAATCGAGTTCAATTTGTCTCTTCTTTCTTTCTTCTTCCGCCAATTTTCGTTTCTTTTCATCATCTTCAGAATGGATAGACTCAGGATCAAATTGATTAGATTTGAAGAAAAGTTCTCTCGCTTCAGGTAGCATTCCAACTCCAACCCATTGAACCAACAATGTTTGAATTTCAATTCTATACTCAGGATCATTCATCTTGATGATTTCTTTCTCCTCTAAAGATTTCAGCATGAGGCATATTATCTTCATCAACTTTTGAGCATTTGATCTATTAGTGATGAATTTAGAGCCATCAAGTTCAAATTGCAACCCACTTTGTTGTTGGTGATGGTTTCCTTCTTCATCTTCATTATCCAAGTCCTCAAGTTCTAAGGATGAACCTCTTGAGAGGTAAATCAATGAATTTGAAAAGAATTCATGCAAGAGCATTGATTTTTCAACTTCAGATAGAACAATCTCACCTTCTCTACTGAAACTAAATCTGGCAGATTTGATATCATTTGAATGTTCAGAATTGCCTCTTGCATGTATCAATAATTCATGGAAGTAGTTGATTATCCATTGATTCAACTCTAAATGTGTCAAGAACCAAATAATAACCCTTCTATAACCTTCAACCATCAACAGTTCATCAATTACACAAAATGAAGACGATGGATTGAATTTGATCATATTCTCAAAGTTTTTAGATAAGAAGATATAGATGACATCAACAGTAATTGAAGGATCGTTGCTTTCTTTTTTTTCCTCTTCAGACATCAAACTGGCTTCATACTCATATCTAACAACCCATGCAATACTTCTAATGATTTGTTCGGATAGATCATCTGATAGAGTTTCTTTTGACATCTTAGTCAATGCGTTCATTAGATTTTCAATAGGAGTCAAGAATATACTTGAATCAACCTGCGATTTTTCTAACAATTCAACAAAGTCACTGGATAAGTTGACGTTGGAACCTCTTGGGATATCTCTCCAGTCCCTGCCTTCGGCATCAAACTCAAAATCTTTTGACGCAGCGGACCTAACTGCAAGTGTACCATCACCAAACAATGCCGAGCTCTTATCAAGAATATCCAGTTGTTGAGAATTGAACATTTCATTATGATTGATATCATCCATTTTATGACGAAATTTATGATGTTGTTCTTCATTATCACTTATATACCTCTTAGAATCGGCAATGCTATCATCATTCAAATTATCATCCTCGTCTTCATTATCATCAATAAACACACAGTGGCAATCAGGGTGAATTTCATAGTTTCTGTTATGGTGCATATATGAGAACTCATCATTATCATCATTTGTAACAGTGTCATCAGCATCATCACCATTGTCATCGTCAGCCTTGACTGATTTTGAATAATGATTCATATGATATTCATCATCTTCATCACCTTGAAGCTCCACTTCAAACATATAATTGATATCTTCATCATATTTATCTTCTGGCTCGAAATTGAAAAGCAATTCGGTAACATCTTCCAAATCACTTCCTAATGCTAACATTGCAGCAACGTATATTCTCATATCCACCACGAGTGAACCAGTACCTGCTTTTCTTCCCCACGGACTCATAAAATTGTTTAATGATTCGTGTTTCAAATCATGCATTCTTTTATCAAAGTCATCATTGATTATTAATGCTATGATGGACCTTAGTGCAGATGCACCTTTGATTACATGCCTTATAACTTCTGGATAACCGGGGAAGTTTTGATCTTCGTCTCTTCTGTCTATTTCCAGTCCAAATAGAACCACTTTTGTCTGGTTTTTCCATATCTGCAAGTAAAATGAGATAAAGGGATTCAAACACAAGTTATTGTTACTACTGTATAGTTTATAAATGACTAGTATTGAAACACAACATATTGAATATAGCACTCTCAGTCTATGAAAATCTGTTGCCATTTCAGTCAGCGAACTAAGAGTCTCATCGGGTAACCATATTGGGCAGTTTTCTTTCCAGTGATCTTCATCGTTGTTAACTTTCGACAAGGTAGTTTCATTATCAGTGTGACAAACTTTCAAGATTCTTTCAACTATATTAGCTAAATCATAAGCCATATCGAATACTGGAGTTTGTATATCATCATTTGTTCTATAATCAACAAAGTTCAGGGCAATGACCAAATCTGAAACCAAATCGATTGATAGGATCATTTCATCATTCTCACCGGTTTCAGAAGGTTGAGTGTATGGATCACAAAGAGCTGCCAAAGTGATAAACAGTTTGCAAATTCGGCTTTGATGAATTTTGCTTTCTGTATTAGGGTTGACGATTCGTAAGAATTTGAACAAGGCCAGATGTAAATCAAATGGATTGAACTTAGTGAAGTTTCTGGAAAAATCAAAATCAAAGGTATATTCTTCTTCAAATTCTTCATCTTCTGAGTACTCCAAATCCGAATAATATTCATCATTCCCATCAGAGGTAATTTTATTTTGCTGGGAGGTGGAGGTGGTCGATGCTACCAGTGGGTTTGCCTTTGAAACCCCATTGGGCAGTTTACCACTTCCCTTTTTTCTTTCTGTTTTCTTTAGTGAAATATTGCTGTGTTTTCCAATCCTTTGAGAAAGGATGTTTGAACCTCTTTTCTAAAATTTACAGGGCTTATAAATAAATCTCAGCGATGGTGTTCAATTGCTGGAGGAAGATGTGAGTTCTGTAACTGTCGTGATGAAACAGACTTGGGAAAAAGGGCAATAAAATTGATTTGTATTTTATTGATCAAACTGATTAAATTCGATTGAATGGAAGTACCAGAAAATACAACAAATAGGGGGAGAGCCTTAGTAAACTCAGAAAAACATGTTTCTCCGTCACTTCTGTTTTTTTAATACACCAAAATAGTCTGCCAACTCTGTTGCAGTGTCAGTTGTCCTCAATACTCTGCGAAGTCAAAAGGTGAATGGATGTGAACTACTTCATTTTCCTTTGATGGCTTGATCGAATATGGTGTTAAACAGAAGATACATATAATCACAAATAAATCATATCCAATGTCCAGAGCTGCCAAAACAACACTTTTTTGTAGTTCGGTCTTCGCAGTGGGAACTATCATTGGAGTCTACTACTTATCTGAAAATGAAAAAGATGTACGTTCTCGAGAGCTTCTTCACGAAACCAGTCAAGTTTAATATTTCCACAACATCATACTAACCCAATCAAATCATACTCATATGAATACTACATTAGGCTTTGAAAGTTGGTCCTGTTAAAGATGCAGAGAGATTAGAAAGAAGAAAATTAAAGGATCTGAATAGAAAACAACAAGCCAACTTGGCGGATTTCGAAGCACAAAAGATTTTACAAGAGCAACTTGCAAGTCAGCAACCTCTAACAGGGGAGGTTATAGTTGGAGTGGAAGAAGGTAAGAAATAGAGAGAAAATCACACCAAACTCTTGTACATAGGATGGATGATACGACACGATATGATATGATATCATATGATATATAGATACATATGGAGGGATCTATAGCTGTAATTGCTTGTATATAACACGCCACATTGCTCACCCACCCACACCCAAATGGCGCGTGGCGCGTGGAGGGCAGTGTAGTAATAGATCGTCTTTGAGTCATTGAAGAAATTCGTCATCTTAAACCCCTTTAATAACGTATGCCGATACTCTTGTACTCCTCGTTTCAATATCACAGTTTCAAATGTCCTTCTTAGCCTCATTCGCCAAACAATCAATTGCTTCAAACAGAAAGAACTTCGTCAGAATGGGTTCCACTTTAACTACCGTCATTTCAGCCAATGCTCCACCAGCTGCCGCTTCTTATTCCCATGCCGTTAAAGCCAATGGTTTCGTTTACGTTTCTGGTCAAATTCCATACACACCAGATGGAAAGCCAGTTGAAGGTGATATCAAGGCTAAAGGTGACCAAGTTATCAAGAATGTCTTGGCTATCTTGAAAGATTCAAACTCTTCATTAGAAAAAATCGTCAAAGTCAACATCTTCTTGGCCAACATTTCCGACTTTGCTGCATTCAACGAAGTTTACTCCACTTATTTCAATGTTCACAAGCCAGCTAGATCATGTGTTGCTGTTAAGGACTTGCCATTGAACGTTGACGTTGAAATGGAAGTTGTTGCCCTCGAAAACTAATCTTACGAATTAATCGTAACGATTCTTTAAAGTCCGAGTTTCAATACTGGAATTTGATCATATAGATAAACATATATATACAAAACATAGATCCTTTTGATTATCTTTTTGAAAATTCAAGCATATATATATATTGATATATTCAATTTGATTGATTTAAGTGAAGATGCCTACCCTAAAATGTAGCTCAATGCTCTTTTTTTGTAATTGTAGTAGGGTGACTCTCTCCCCACAAAGTTTTGATTAGCAGTTAACTCTAGCTCTACGTTTGCTGGTTTTACTATTTTATACGATACATCATGACATGATGTTATGCCTGTTCATGTTGATTCTAGCAGAGAGCAAAAGTTAGCATTCATCAACACAGAAACTTCTACAAACTGGGTTTTGAGTGAATCTAAATATGGTTGTACCGAGGATGTGTATATATATATATGAGATATCCGATCGCTCTGTGCAATTGTAGGTATGAATCAAATGCGAGTTTGAATATGTTGAGAAGGATGTTTGTAGTGGGTGATTTGAGATATAATGGGATTCAAGATCTTAAGCAACTAACATGTTGAGATGTTTGATTATAGCGGAAGGAAATTGAGCTGAGTGGCATTGTGTTGGTTGGCCATCATACAGCTGGCCAGCTACACAGCTTATCCATTTATCGCTCGGTCAAACAGAGAGAAAGCCAAGAGAGAGACCAAACCCTGATCACGTGCAACAGCACAGGGCGGACCAAGCCCTCATCCCTCGCTGTTGGGAGCAGTGGAAAGGAGGCTGTGGAGGAGTTTGACTGCGATAAAATTTTCAGAGCGAGCGAGGGCCAGTGGGCGAGCCCGTCTGCAGCGAGCGAGCCAGCAGAGAGCGCTGGCTGAGAGTCAGAGACAGTCTCTCTCTCTCTCTCAGCAAGGAGCAGACTGGAATACTGCGAGAGAGTGATTATCAAAATATTAACTAAAAGTGAAAAAAACAACCTGCTATACACCCTTATACACTTTGACCCTTTTGAAAAGTTATTACAGATATAATCAACTGATACTACACAATGGCTCAAAGAGTTACTTTCAGAAGAAGAAATCCATGTATGTAATGAACCCATCAAGAAGATGAAATGCAAAGAAACGGACTCAAGAAAAACCAAAAGACATCATCCATCCAAGAGTACCATTTGACAAGTGTTGATACTACAAAGAACACAGCAATACAACATTATACTCATTATCTGAATCTGTGATTTATGTTTTCATACAAATCTATCATTATTGAACCAGAGAAACAACACATTCTGTGATATAATTTTTCATACATGAAATGAAGTACACATTTCTTGAATATGTGTCATATGATCATATGCTTCTGTCAACTGGATTATTATTGTCATATTAAACTACATAAGAACTTAACTGGATACAACATCTACCACTAAGTGCACATTGATTCATTTATTATTGCATACACAACTCAAGTGTAATTCTATAGCAAATAAAAAAATTGTCAAGATCCTATATTCATGAGATATAACAATAATTCAAAACTTCTTTCACATTTGCTAATACCATTTATCAAAAGATAGACACGGATCATTTAAATTCATGTTATTATACATTTTGATATCCAAGAGGAATTTACCACTCATAAACACTAGTCTCATCAGTAGAAATCCAATGGAATATACCGTTTCTTTGCAAATCATTATAAGTTACAACCAAAAGTTTAACCATGTACTAACTATAATTACATTGCTAATATAGACAACACCAAGTCAAACCAAATCAAGGTTGTTAAGACCCCAGGTGGAAGATTAGTCGCTCAACATCTTAAGAAGATTGGTACCAGACCAAAGTGTGGTGACTGTGGTATTGCTTTACCAGGTGTTTCTCAATTGAGACCAAGACAATACGCTTCAGTTTCCAAGACTCACAAGACTGTTTCCAGATCATACGGTGGTTCAAGATGTGCCAACTGTGTTAAGGAAAGAGTTGTTAGAGCTTTCTTAATCGAAGAACAAAAGATTGTCAAGAAGGTTTTAAAGGACCAAGCTGACAAGGAAAAGAAGTCAAAGAAATAAATTTTAGAAAGTTAAAATTATATAAAACCATTTTAATTTTTTAATTTAATAAAAATTTGTTTAATGAAACTATTTGTACATCCAATAAATAGAATAGGAATTTGTTCTCTACATTTATATCATCTCACTTTGAAGCATTACTTTTGTTTCTAATATTTTATAAATTAATACTTAACATCATAAAATCTTAATTGGTAATTAATCGTGATAAACTACCTATTTATTTATTGGCTACATCATATACATAATGTGGAATAGTTATTGATATAATAGTTGATTGTTTCAGAGTATGCCAGCAGATCGTCACATTTCAACAAATTTGATAAATCAATATTTAATGGACTTAAAGGTTCCGGCTTCGAAAGCAACAACAATATACCCATTATCGATGAAGTTAAAGTCCATGCAGGAGACCAAGTATCAGTATTCAAGATATCCAAACAAATTTCACCGGTTTTGAAATTTACATTTGGATGTGGCATAACATTGCAGATGTTGATACTCGTACAATTATGTGAATCAGCGCCAGTTTTTGCCTTGTGCCTACTTGCTTTGTTATTAGTCGTAACAAATTTTATCGTTGGTGGTAGTAATGGATAGGTTGAAGGTATACTTATATTCAATCTCCAATAGCCTTTTTCAAATGGTGTTCCAGTAGGACCTTTTATTATAGCTTCCCAATTGAATAGATCATCATCACTGGCTGGATTCAACGAGACGATACCTGGTAAAGATTCATCATTCAGGTCTGATTGGATGGATCTGTATTCTTTGATAAGTCTCTTTTTGGCTGACATTTGATGTTTCAATTAACTTTATGTTGGTGTAAGTGTTCATGTATTATACAGGGACATCTCATATACGATATCCAGCTGTGTGGAAAACCTAATTAGGAAGTAGTTTGCACACTTGTTAGATTTCTCACTTCACTCAGCCACACAGAAGTATGATTTGAATGTATATATGTTTTATGATTCAGTTTGAGAATTGTGGTGCTGTATGCTACTTGGCATACTATGTGCTAGAGTGTGCATAGTGTGCTCAAATGGTGGATCTGTAGATTACTGAGTAACCTTGTTTCTATCTGCTGAACATATACACAATACGTAACAAGTTTGGCCATGTTGTTGAAGTAGTTGCGGTAAGTGACGAATGGCAAGACCGATAAAAGACAGAAGGAATGCGCCACATTGCGCGCGTGCTGCAGTGGAGACTTATCGGTTTTTAATCAAATCAGATGTTTTGTGCGATGAAATAGACATCTGGGTGCTTATCTCTTATAAATACTCCCAACTTCCACTCATCTCCAACTCAAAGCTTCTTCATTTAGATTCGATCACATCCAAATAAACATCAAACTCACTACTAAACCTTCATCTTACATTTTTACCTCTCATTATAGGCTCTACATTCCATCCAGCTCATTTTGCCTTCCCCTCCCCTCTTCCCCCCACGCCATTTCCTCAATAGAACCACATATCGTGTCTCCGCCCACTAGACTTTGAATATAACCTTCAATATTTAGATATACATTATTCATCATAGATACAACCATCTTATATATAGACAGACTATTGCACACTATCCCATCTGTTTAATACCTCCAAACTCACTTTTACACAGCTTACGTAAACATCCATCCGCAATGATCTCATTAAGTACATCCTCACGTTCATACCTTCGTTCACTTCCAAGCTTGAAAATCAGTCTCAATCTTAGATTCTCATCTTCATCTTCAAATTCCAACACTTTGGGAGTTGAATGTGATACATCTTCTGCTGCTCCTCAGACGAAAGAAAATGAAATAGACCTTCTCAATAACCAAATCATAGCCAATACAAAAAAAGAATCTTCTCCTACCAAATCCCCCGTTGCATTGAACTCAGAGCCATTGAATTATGCCCCACAGAATTCTGATTCATCTTCAATTGATTACTCTTCATATAAGAAATCAAAGAAAAACTACATCAATTCATTACCAAAAGTCCCATCAACTGAAAACATTGATAGCAAGACCTTGTTGTTGGATATGCTGTTCAATAGCTGTTATACATTGACCGAGCCAATCAAACAGAACCATACTAATTCACCAGCTACTAATTCAATGCTAAATGACTTTTATGGAAATTCAGGCACCAAAAAAATCAGAAAACCAAGAGTTAAAAAACCAAATTCAACAATTGAAAACATAGATAAATACAAAAAAATGAAATTGGAAAGCAAAGTTGATAATTATAATGTTTATTACAGCAAGGATAAGAAATTCGTTCCATATTCAATTTTCACAAATTCAGGATTGAATACGCAACAGCATAATTTGGAACTGTTCAACTTGCCTTCGAAATATTTTGGAAGCCTTAAACCTTTTCAAGTTTCAAATAAACCAGGCGATGAGTTACTCAGAGAGGACATTATATATATCAGAAAATACGATATCGAGAAAAAGAATATGAAACTGAAGGAAGATTTGAAAATCAAGTTTGAGAACGATATGAAGTTGGCTAAATTAGGTTTGAAGAAATTAGAAGTTAGTGATTACCCGTTATTTTTTGGATTTAAGTGATATATGATTCATTATATTATAAATTTTATTTATTTATGCATTTAATTTTTTGATACTTCTTGCAATTCACTCTTATTTACTCCTTTGTCCTTCAAAAGTTGTAGAATATAGTAATGTTTAAAAGTGTAGATTCGAATCAATATAACTAACTCAGAATGTAACAAGATACGGCACACCACGTGACTGAAGTGGAGTTATAGTTTGCCACCCTTTTTCTTATATTTTTTGTTTCTTCTCAAACTGATGATGTGGCTAACATTATGATCGCCTGCTCAATTCAATTGGAATACCGTCTTGCAAGGAATTGGTTACCTTCAACGTGTGAAGTGCTGTAGTTGATGGTCACTTGCTGATTCGATCGGTCGTTTCAAGTGCAAATATGTCAAATACACTTTCATCAGTTTAATATGTTGGTTTACCCTAATGACTATCAAACCCAGCCATAGCATCACCCTGCATCAATACCCACTCCGAGACTCCTAGTCGGAAGCATAGACACATTTCTCCCTATATCAGGCACAAGCTATTTCGCCTAGCTCAGAAATCACGCGCGAGCTCCCCGCCAAATTTCTCAAACTCTGGGGCTCAGCGAACACAAAGGTGGTGAGGCTGGCGCTTTTTTAAGTGGTAACTTGCAACCAGACCCTTCTTCTGCTACACTTCTTTGATTCTTACAAACATCATACAGAAATCGTTCAAAATAACTATTATAACTAATCTAACTAATCAAATTAATTCACTAATGCATTCATTCATGAAAAAACAATCATTCACTAAATTCCAACTCAAGTTGGAAAAAATCAAGGAGAATTTAGTCTCCAAAACAAAAGCCAACTTCAGACGCTTGAAGAAACATAACACAAAGACAAACATTAAATCAGTTGAAAACAAGAATGAAACTATAGAAAAGCAAGACCATGAAGCTTGCCCAGTGTTGACGGTGTTGAATCCCGATTATTTTACCCACCACCATCAAGATATATCGGAGGAGTATCAACCGCCGCAACAAACCTCAACATCAACCCCATATCTCAAGTCTTGCTTGAGAACAGAAACAAGATCTGCCACCAGCAGATTTAAATCAGCTAGAGAGGTGCACTTCCAAAGTCAAACGGAAGTCACCACATTCAACAAGGAAGATGAAGCGGGATTATTGTGTGTTCCATCCCGCTACACTCTAGCTGAAGAACCACTTCCAGGGAGCAAGAAGCCCAGCACACACTGGAAAGTTTGGAGTGTTGGTCAGGAACACTCTGAGCTAGTACAAAGTATAAAGTCTGGTGCTTTTATTGAAGATACCGTATTAGCCTGTGATGGCATCTTCAATAGCTCGGGTTCTCAAAAAGGCCACCGGTGTCATACTGTGAAACCTGGAATGTGCCCCGATCCATATCATGATGAATTACTACAGCAGGGGTCACTGCTAACGTTTGTCATTGATGAAGAACACTTACAATCCATTTGGTCAGAAATGGTTGGTATACTTCTTGGGAAGAAGCTAAAAGTGTTTGGATGGGGAAAATCGGTGGTCGGAATTGAATGGGAGAAAAGTGAGGATCGAAAATATCAAGTTAGTCTGTACTTCAAAAATACTCCATACTCGGGACACGAAGTGCGTGAGATACTGAGATATCTCCGTTATGAGGTTAGTGTTGAGCAAAAGAGATCATTATCTTTTGCAATGAAGACAGATTTTGC
>JAJMFV010000027.1:0-28387 GCA_030568425.1 Ambrosiozyma llanquihuensis | reverse complement strand
TCCTGGCTGAACTGGAACATGAAACTTCAATTTTGACTGATTTAATCACTGAAAGAGAGACTGCTGAAACTTACTACAATACACAAAAGGCTAGAAATGATTCAGCTGAAGCTACCTACGCTGCAACTCTTGCTAAATTAGAAGAAATCAATAAGGAATTGGAAGAAGCTGAAAAGCTTCTAGAGCAAGCTACCACTGATGCCGAAAGAGAAACCGCTGAAGCTGAATTAGTTAAGGCGCAATCTGATTTGGATCAAGAACAACGTGAAAGAGAACATGCCCAATTCTTAGTTGAAAGAGAACAACTGGAATCAGATGTTGCAGCTAAGGGTGAAGAAAGAGTTGCTTTGGTTAGTGACTTGCAAGCTGCTAAGTTATCCAACTTTGAAGAGGAGAAAGATATCAACGCTATACTTCCAGAGCATCTGCAAAAAGATATTCCTGATGTCTCTGATGTTGAATCGTTCGATGCTGCACCATTTGCCTTAGATGACGAGTCAATCAAGGAACCAGCTGAAGTGACTTCTGATGTTGAAGAACCAGAAGTTGAAGAAGAGGCTGCAGCAACTTCAGCTGCTGTTGAACCAAAGAAGGAAGCAATCAAGATTCCATCTGTTCCAAAGAAAACATGGGAAGAAATCAAGGCTTCTTCTGACTATGAAGCAGGCGACCCATTGAAGCATGTTGCAACAAATGAGAAACCACCAATGGCTTCTATTGTCACTAGTGCTGAAATTTCAGATACAATCAGTAAAGTTAAGAAAACTACTGTTGTGAAGGAAGAAACTAGTAAGGCCACCGTCAAGGATTCTAGTGCTACTACTAAGTCATCTTCTGCTGCAAAGGCTAGAGCTTCTGATGCTCCAAAGAAGGAAAGTTTCGGATCTAGATTCATCAAATTTATGGTTGATGAACCAACGAAGAAGAAGAAGCCAGTTAAAGCTGCTGCTGCAAGCAAGAAGGTTGCTGCTAAGCCAGTTGCAAAGGCTGCTACTCCTGCAGCTAAGGTTGTTTCTGCCCCTGTTGAAGTTGCTAAGGTTGAAGAAGAACCAATGGGTGAAGAGTTGGCAACCACATTCAGTGGTTTCTCTCAGGGCTCTGAAATTGATGAAGATAAGGCTGTTGAAAAATCAAAGGTGTAAAGTAATCGCCATATTCTGAGAATATAACTTTAAATCTTTGACTTTCAATGAGAGTTGTTTGTGTTGCTTTATCTTTTTTTTGTTGTACTTTGTTTTCTTTTCGGTTTGCTATAATTTGTGTTCCATTGTTTTTTCTTTTATTTTCCTTCATATTTCTCCATTATTTACTTTCTACTTTTTTGTTAAACTGTCATGACAGATGTGTCTCATTTATTCGACACTAGTCTATTTTATTACTGGTGGTGTTTTTGTTGTCTTTTCTCTATCTCACCATTTAACCTCAAAAAATAATGGTTGATCAATCACCGTTGTATAGTTTACTTATCTTTTTATTCTTGTGTTGAATATTCTCAAAATGTATTACCACATTTACTTCAAACAACAGGTTGTCCGTTTTGGGAAAAATGGAAGGACCGCGTACTTTAGAAAGCTGTGCAAATTTTCCGAAAGGAGAAAATTCCAGTTCTGGACAAATTGAGAAAAGTGGCGGGCTGGTTTTTTAATAGTGCAACCGTCATTTCAACCATCCAATTACCCCCTGATAGCTAGCACACCGTTTTGAATGGGCAACACCTACGCACAATCGCCCTTGACCGACTATCCCATCTACTATACATCATTACCTTCTAATCAATTGAACAATGGCTAGACTCAACAAGGACAGAAGAGCGCCAAAATCACCCAAAGCAAATGTCACGCGTGTGAAAGCAGGCTCACCAAAGATACCACCTGCAAGTCCAGAGACTCCAAAGAGAGCCACATCTAGAAAGAGTAAGACCAAGACAAGTGGGCTATTAAGAAATCAACCTGGTGATCCAGTGGAACATAAGAAGCATAGATTCAAGCCTGGAACGGTTGCCTTGAGAGAAATCAAAAAATATCAAAAATCAACAGACTTGCTACTTAGAAAACTACCGTTTGCTAGATTAGTTAGAGAGATTGTTCAGGATGAGTTAGGACAAGAGGCTGCTTATAGATGGCAGTCTGTTGCCTTGATGGCATTACAAGAAGCTACGGAAGCATATCTTGTTCATTTGTTCGAAGACACCAACCTATGTGCATTGCACGCTAAGAGAGTTACAATCATGAAGAAAGATATCTACTTGGCCAGAAGATTGAGAGGAGAATAATTAGAATTGTTGTTGTTTTCTTACTTTGGATGTTTTTATGGTTCTCTTGATCTGGTAAGGGTGATTGAATAATTCTGGTTCTCCTGCTTTTTTATTTTTCTGATTGTTTAATAAATTGTATAATAAGCCCATCGTCGCTTCTGTTTTATTAAAGTTCTCTTTCATTTTTTTTATATTCTCCTTTCTTTTTTCTCTTCTTCTGTTCTTATATTTTCTTATTTTTGTGTATTCTGATTATATTACCTCTCTCAGAATAAGTTAGTAATAATACGTTTGTAATTATCAAAACAAAAACAAAAATAGAAACAGTGAACTAGCTTTGAAAAAACTAAAACCAAAATCTTACACAGTTAATATATAATATAGTACAAAATGAAAAGATGTCACTTTTCTTACAATTTGACATGCCAGATACCCATTGGACCTTTTTCCAAATAGTCTTCTTTAGTTAAAAACATGTCAGCATTTCCTGAGGTTCCAAAAATTTGTTTAGAAAGAATTTCACCTCCCAAAAATGAACATTGCTCAAAACCACTTTTCTTCCATTCACTGAAATAGTCTGGTTTTACAACAAACTTTATATGTTTAGGAACTTGGGAAATCAACAACTCCTTCATCAGGCCACCGGCTTCATTTCTAAAAGAAGCCTGGGCACCATTACGATGTCTTTGAGACATTTGTTCAAATTCTGGACCCACCGAGTAATCAGCATATAATCGGTAAAGTAAAGACTCTTTCAAACCTTTAATGCGCGATGTTTGACCAGTCAGAATCAGGTTATCATAACATTCTTGCCTTCTCTTAGGATCAGAGATTTTCCCTAAGGATTTGAAAATACTGTTGGCAATATCATGAATCAAATCTTTACAACCTTGGAATCTTTCCTTTCCAATCTCAATAGAGTTTCCATCAATATCGATGAAGGTGTTCTTTTCAAGTTCTGAATTCTGCTTCTTTGGAGCATTTAGTTTTTTATTTTTTTTCTGCTTTTCTTGTTCTGCTAATATTTCTCTTGTAGATTTCTCACTGGTAACAATAGCTGCAACATCCAAAAGACCATCATCATCATTTTTTTCTGTCAATCCAGCAGTTCCGAAGAATGAGTTTTCAGCATCCTCTTCACTTAAACTTTCAAATATTGACGATTTCTTCAACTCTTCGATTTGAGAAGTAGACAAAGAAGGTAACATTTTTGATAGTCTTGAGTTTATGGATTGCGAACCTTTGGTTAAAACTTTGGTTCCTGGGAAGTACACTTGAAAATCAACAATTGGTGTAATTTCAGTCTTTTCATGTCCTATGTCAATAACACATGCGTTTGGGATCGAGCCGTATGCAAACATGGCTGCTAAAGCTGATGGAACAATAGTGAAGGCGTTCAGTTGCATGTTTTCGAAAATATAGTTTGTTATAGTTTCTATAGCGGTGTTTGACCAGTTTGATGAAGTCTGGACTAATAGTAGAGCAATGTTACTCAATAACACCAGAGGGTTCTGTTTCAAGATTGATTTCAATATTGATTTCAACAAAAAGTTCAAAGCATCAACATTGACAATTTCACCTTTCACAATTGGATAAACTGCCAAGTCTTCTATATCTGAATCACCATCGATTGTTGGTGACATTGTGAACAGAGGTGAATCTGCAGACACTTTGTAGACCTTAGTTGGGATCGAGTATGTTGGAGGTGCTAGGTAGTCTTCTAGTCCGAACTTGACCAGAGTGAACTGAGAACCAGGCTCTATTATCAAATATCCATCTTCTCTGTAGGAGGGAGCCATTGTGTAAGGATATGTATATCTGCAAAGGTTGTTGTACTGAGCCAGGTGCAACTGCAACTGCAACTGCAACTTATCAAACACCATTCAAAGTCGTGTTCCCTTTCTCACCGAAAAAACCACAAACACCAAATGTCGTGCGCGACTCAGCTTCCGCAAGAGAAGGAGAAATTCGGCGTATAAAAGGCAGCGGGTTTCCCCTCGGTTTTTTTTTGCATTTTTCACCTGCTCTTTTGATTTTCTTCCCTTCTTCATACTTACCTTGAGTCGCCACAGGAGATCATGAAGTCCTTGTGGTCGGGCCTATTTAGATTGCATTGCACATACCTGCTGCTAGTAGGCCTCGCCAGCTTCCCTTTAAATCCCTTCTGCGGAAGGTGGGTTGTATGGGTCTCTTAATTTTTGATTTCCTTTCCTTTTACAAAATTGGTTTCATATCAACCTGAACCATTATCAAATGTATCAATCGGGTTCCACAGCTTTGTCTGGAAACCTGATTGAATCGATTATGATACTCTCGTTATCTTTATGATTGCTTTTAAAGTGTGTTTGTTCAGTAGCTTACCCGGTATGTTTCAGTGTACTGCCTGCTTGTTACTACCTGTTCACCTTGAAGAATCACTTTATCCTTCCTGATCTATACGTAATTGTAGCTACTCTCTGTATCAGACATCGTTTCATCCTAACAGCAAATTTGATTACTACAAACAACTTTACAGAAATCAAAAATAAACAAAAGATGAATGAGAAATGAGTTTATATTTTATGCTAAGTATTTTGACAAGTTCTATAAAAAATTGGTCAGCTATGCGGTTTTGACAACAGCGGCATACACATACTTCATGAAATGCTGTAGGCTTACATCATCTGTGTATATCACTGCTCCCTGTGCATTCGTGGAACTTCCAGCAGCCAATACCGCAATGTCATCTTCTTCTTTGTATGAGGTACTTGGATTCAACTTGGACATCAAAAATCTAGCCTGGGATCCTCCTTCTTCTGTATCAATGAATCTTGGTAATGGGAATCTATCAACCAAAATCTCAGCAGCCTCTAATCTTGGTGCTTCTAAAAATTGTTTGAAATATTCGTAGTCGGATTTATCCTGATATCCTTGTCTTCTCCAATCTGCAATTTGTGATCCATGGAAAATTAATAGATGAAAATATGTATCCAGTATCAATATACGGCCAGGTTCAATCGAGGTAGAATCTAACAAAACCGACACTGGTTCTTTATCAAGTTCAAAAGCCGTTAGTGATGGTTGAATCATAATCAATGCATTTGTGCAATCTTCCGTCATGAAGCAATGTCTATAAAAGCATGTTTCATCAGGTGAACTATTAAACACCTGAATAAAAGTTGATCTTCTTAAATGGTACATGAATTGAGGGAAGAAGTTTATTGTGGATGGTATTATGAGACTCTGCGGTTGATTAGGAATATATTGACTGAAATTAGAACAGAGATCAACCAGTAGTTTATCACTCCATCTGATTATATCTATGGATGTATCCTTCATGATTTTTTCAACAGCCTCTCTTGCAACTAATACGGCAGCTGCTTCTTGATCAAAGTTGGATATTAAAGCTTGTTTGCCTTGTCCAACTGGTCTCTGAGCGGTAAGAACTTGCAATCTTCTTGAACCATCCAGATGCTGGTATGATAGAATAAATTGGAATGTTACAACTGGAGAATTCGAAGAAGTACCAGCCATATCAAAATATAACCCATATGTAGAACGAGGTGAAACGCTACCTAATTTCCAAGAATCTGTTCCTCCCAAACCAATTTCAATATCACTCACAGAGGAAGTTTTCCGTTTTAATGAAGTGGCATGCCCGATGAAACCATTCAATTTCAAATTGTTGGAAACTTTAACTTCCAAAGTTGAATTGAATCCAATGGAACTTTCACCATTTTCCTTTTTAAAACCAAACATTCTCTGAAATGATTGTTTGAATATGGCAGATGTATAACTATCACTTTGAACAATACAACCACCAGTCTTATCAAATAGTGACTCCATTTCTGCTAATCCGATTTGATCATAGGACCCAATTAAAATATCTATAGAATGTCCATTGACGGCTGCTTTGGAGGCCAGATTGCTATAATACTCTTTATTTTTCTTGAAAGATTTTGCAACGGTGGAATCCTTGATCAGGTCACTATGCGATCTGATTGCATCTTTCAATTCAGATGAAACAATTCTACCTGGTCCATATGTACAAGGGCCACCTGCAAATAGAAAAGAATTGGTGGCTGTCTTTGGAAATGCAGATCCTAAAAGGTTCACTGCTATGTTCACAGCTGATCCAGTTGCCCTTTCAACTCTATGTTGTTTTGCTTTAGGAAACGAATCTGGTCTTAGCGATTCGATTAATAAGGTTAGATTGAACTCGCATATTGCCAATTGTTGGATGTACTTCCCTGCTGGTGAAACAGATCTCGATTGTGTATTGTTGATTTGAGATCCTCTCAAATCTTTCCCTAGCAACCCTAATTTCTTTTCAACATCTGCCTGTGTATATTCCTTGGACCCATTGAATGAATGCATCGCTTGAAAATCTTGATATCCAATTTCATGAACGTTCACATGTTTACCGTATGTGATCATTCCTACCAGGCTACTAGGCTCCATTAAACTGATTGCAACAAGAAGACTTTCTTTCAAAGCGGATAATGCATCTTCATCCAAGCATAGATCAACAATGAATAAAAACACAACAGGTTGTTGTCCTGGAGTAGGAGGTAGGATATACTCGACATTTAGAGCACTTGGATCCGTTTCAAAAGGTAACTGCTGAAGATCGGTGGGAAAACTGTTTCTTGCTGAACAAAACGGACAAGACCATTGTCTAATTTGAGCATCTGGTGTTGTGAACGGATTCAGTATTGATTTACAACCCCTGCACACTATTGGAGGTGATTCTAATGTTAGGTGATTTGGTATTGTTCTTAGAGGTTGGTATAGGCAGGAAAGTGGTATAGAGCAACTGATTGCCTCTGCCTTTGTTGATGGGAAAGTGTTCCATGCAAATCTTAGACCTGTAGCATCTTCGAATGCTTCAAATTCCAACTGTTTATCACCCATTTCCCCTTGTTTGATGAATATTTGCTTGCGTGTTTTTTTTGTTTCTTGATTATTTTCAACACTGTTGCTTAGTGTAGAGAACTTGAACGGATGATAGAGGTGAGATTAGCGGTAGAGACAACTGAGTGTTGGGAGATGAAGAAGGAAGTAAAATTGGGATTTCGAGTGGGGTGGATAGACGTGCCAATTGAAGGTTGTGGTGCTTTGCCAAACTGGGTGTTTATTTGGAAAACCAAAAGCTCCAATCCATGTGTCAAGATGTGTTGTTTCTTTGTTCACCGGACCCACTCGCTCTCCAAACGCAGCGGGCGCACCCGCCACCGTGGTGCGCCACGTTCTACCCGTGTCTGGTGTCTGACAGGCCAATAAGCACACTCACACTCTGTAAGTATCCTGAAGAGCTCTTTGCATCTCGTCTATCGTTTGATGGTCTAGATAACAAGTGATCCAATGGTATGAGTGGCTGTAGGTACATGCACTTTTCTTACACTTCGATATAATTATGGTCAATGCCATCTCTCAATGGAGTTATAGCTCCCATTCAGATCTAATACATGGCCTAATAACCTCGCCTTCATCGTGTTCAAACTCATATCACTTGCTAGATCTTATCAACCCAGAATGCTTGGTTGATGATGACACTACAATCAGCATCACTTCAAAGAAACTCAGCTTGGATTTCAAACCTACGATATCGCAACTTAAGTTGATTTCCAAGATGAGATATGTTCAATTGAAAAATTTAGATGTATGCAAATTGGATGCATTGTTCGTTTACTTGTCCCATTTGGAAGCAGATCTTATCTTATCTCAGAAGGATCATCATCAAGATGATGCTAAACCTAACTACGTTGATGGTTACTCAGAGTCCATTTCAACTACAGTAATTGTTATAAATGGTTTGTTTGAAGAGATATCCATAATTTACTCTCAAGTAATTGAAGTCATCACGGGTGATGGTCATGATGGTCAACCTTCCGAATGGCGCTCATATTCACCAAAACTTAAGTGGTTATTCGACCAATTCAAACTTCAAAAGCTGGTGTTGATTTTCACTAAGATCAATCAATTGCAAAATATACAAAACGTGAGCGTGATACTTAACGATTCTGTCGAAATTTTAAGTCGGCTTGGTGTCATTTATTTTTCTTTGAATGATGATCCTTCCACACTTGAAAAGGATTTGAAATTTTTTGATAGAGAGTCTTTGATCTCGTTGAGACAGGTTGTTGACCAGTTTATTGTATGATAATAATTTATACCCATTATCAATTTACTGTCCATATAGTCAGAGCTAGTAATTATCGCAATACAGGTGAGATTACTGTAGAATAGAAACATATAGAAATGGAGACGAGTTGAATAAGAGGTCGTAAGAAAGAGAGAGAGAGAGAAGAGGGGGAGAAAAGATATAATTAAATAAAACTAATCACTGAAAAGAAAATGATCTGAAGTAAGAAAAAATGGAGTCTAACAACGCATTATGATCATCCCCAATGCTAAATAAAACACAATCATGACTAAGAAGAAGAAGAAGGATACTGGTACTGGTACCCTGTCTGCTGACCTGAAACAGGTAAGTTGGAAACGTAAGGATTAGGTTGCTGTGTGTGTTGTTGAGTCATTGGGGTTTGGAAACCGTATCCTGTAGCCAATGGTTGCTGGAAATTAGAATTAGAAGGGGTTGATATGCTAGCACTTGCCATTTGGTTTGTCAATTGCGTGTATCCTGTTGGATATTGAGTTAATGGTTGCGATTGCGTAGATTGTGTGAACTGTTGTTGTTGTGGGGTGGTTTTAGCATGAGCGGTTATCAAATCCTGATATAATGAAACACTGGCGTTGATGTTGTTGTTCATGCTTTCTAATTCAAGGATCTTTAGCTTATACAAATCAAGGATTTTCTTTAGTGTAGCTTTAACGGATTCAACCTCATTCAGTTTTTCAGGAATACCATCTCTAATTAAGATACCTTCGAATTCTTGGTTTGATATTGGGGCAGTTTTCAACTTTGAGTTTAGATCCATTAGTTTAGATAATAACACTTCAATATTGAAAGAACTATTCAATAAAGAAATCAATTCGGAAATTTCTTGATCTGTTGTAGCAGGGATCTTTTCAACATAGTTGACTGGAACAATACCCAACTTTCCATTCAAACAACCTCTAATCCAGTCATTATTCACAGTTTCAATAATGGTGATAATATCATCTTTCTTAAAAGATAGTGTATCTTCATCGTTTGATTCAAGATCAAATAATGCCTTTACTTTTTCAGGTGCATTTGCAAGTGATGATTCTGGTGCAAGTTGCTGAGTTTCCATAATTGAATCTGTAGCGACTTGATTAGGTTGTTGGTTATGATTAATAGATGAAGCAGTGATATTAGGTTGTTGTGATTGAGTCTGTGGTTCTGATGTTGTTCTTTGTGGGTTCGAGAAAATATTGTTTCTTTCGGTCTCTTTTAATGATAATTCGATTGCCTTTCTTAATTCTTCATCTTCATCAGTGGTGGATTGTTGAGTGGATCCAGTTTGTAATGGAACTATCTTGGATCCAGAATCAATTTCAGTTATTGCTTGTTGGCAGAGATATAGGTAATTTCTTTTCAAATCTTTGAAAGTCTCCTCCATGATTTTCAAACTGTAGTCACCTTCAAAAGTCTTACTCAATTTATAAATTTCCTTGATGATGGCATATTTAACATTGTTATGTGTATGATTATCTTGAACCAATGACAATAAATATTGATTAACAAATGATTTTTTGGCAATTTCGCCTTTCATCATGGCACCACAATTTTCTGCCAAAAAATCAATTAGTGTTATGATTCTTAAGATGGTGTTTGCATTATTTGATTTCAATTTCAACTTGATAATTTCAACCGATTCTGAAATATAGGTGTCTGGATTTGATTTCACCAAATCAACTATATCCAATAATCCTGCCAAATCATCTTCCGTCAATTCAGATGAAGAGACTTTGTCTATTGCACTTTGTAAAGACATTGTATGAACTATGTATTATTTGAATGAATTTTTTTTGAATGGAAATTAACCAAAGTTTTTATTTTTCTTTAAAATTGGAGTGTTTGTGAGGTTCTTGTATGAACGGGCAGACAGTTTTCTGTTGTTTGCATGAAAGCCAGTAGGTGGTGGTTAAGCTGCTAAGCTGTCTTGTCCTTTTTTTTTTGATTGGACTCAGCCACTGGAGGCGAATGATATGAGAAGAGCTTATGAATTTCATTTACTGCGCCCGCGGGTGTGATGTTTGGACAGTAAATGATGAGTCTTTGGAGCAGTGTGGTACATCTGTGCTTATTATAGTCGCAGATGCAACTGTTCATGTTGACATGGAGCAAGATTCACTGGCTTTTTTTTTTTACATATCTACTAGAATGTGGTATGATGAAACTAGATATAACTGGACGCATTGCACAAAAGGAGGATGCAATCACCCATCAAATTGAAGCTCCACTCATTTGAATTAAGATGAGTGGATACAACGATACTTTCAGGTAATACTATGTCAACCACAAACATGATTATAATCTGATTATTTATTACTTGGTTAATGTTGTTATTGTTGTCTCATATAGTAAGCCAAGAACAGCATTTTGTATTCAAGATTAAAGAGGTTGTTACCTAGTAGGACCAACTATACATCAAAAGAATAAGTCACGTGCACTTTGCCGTCCGCGCTCACAACCATTAGATGTGGAGTTCGGTGTTCGTATTCTTCTTGTGTAAACAGACAAACAAACAAACAAACATATAAAACTAACTTTCACAACCAATCAGGTGATACAATTAATGGATTACAGACATCTAGAACAAAATTGTAGTTTTACTCAAAAGTGAACAAATTAATCCCTCTTAAAACGTACATTTCCCAGGTAACGTATATACAACATGCAACAAGAAGCGATGAGATCCTATCCAGCTTGTCGGGTATCTCAACTTTCATTCATAATTCAAAACAATTTTTTTATACTTTTGCTTGTAAGGATGAGTTAAATGGAGGCATTTAAAAATTGATTGTTTTTGAGGAAATGGTTTGTTTGTTTCAATTGTTTGTGGGGTGTAGGAAATGTGCATCTTGTCAATAGGGGGGATTGTAGAAGAGAAGAGAATCTTGTTGTAAGAGAAGCCCTTTCATGTTATGCCAGGTTGTTTGATTTGTTCTTTTGTTACTTGTTGTATCTAGCTTGCCAAAGGTTCCAGGTGCAAAGTTGGCGACTTTTGAATTGTTCTTTGTAAGGTTTGGGTTGTGTTGTGCTGTGTAGTAAATATAGATATGTATATACAGCGAGATGTTGCAATAAGAAGGGGTTTTGTTTTCAACCAGCAGTTGCTATTGAATGGAGTGGGGCTTTGCTGTTTCTTTTTTCGCGGTGCTCGCTGATCTGATTCGATCCGACGGTGCGAGTGATAACAAAACCGGCGGATTTGCACAATAGGGGGGCCAGGCATTTTAAAATTTAATGGGATAACCTGCATGACGTAAGCCACACTCACCAGTGTGTCTCCAATTTGGAAACCTGTTTAGATCCAAATGGCAAATAAAGAGAAGAAGACGAAGGATAATGATTTAGAAGCTACTAAAAAAGTGGGATTACAATAGGGGGAGGGGGGGGGACAAAATTAGCAGTTCTTGCTTTACTATCACATCGTATTATGTTTTGTTTTGTGGTGTTGGTGCGGACATTAACCTTGATTCATGGTGAAACAGACATTCATAATAAAGGGAAGCATTCCCATCAAATAAAGATCTATGTATATAAGTTTACTGCACAGTATAAAATAAGAAACGTTAAGCACCGTAGGCCCAGGGAAACAGCAGCCACCGGAGACCAGACCGTGCATGAGAAACAAGAGCCCGGTGGCGAGGGTGGAGCGCAGGGGGATGGAGGGTGGTGCCTCCGGAGGAATAACTTTAAGCTCGAGGTCCATCGGGGGGGTGGGGTGGTGGTTTGCTGTGGTTTGTGCAAGATACAATTTTACTTTTAACGGTTAAATCTCTGGCGGGAATTTCCGCACTTGGACTGGTTCAATCGCCAAATAACTAACAACTAGCAACTAACGAGATCAAAATCAACATCAAAATCATTAACTCGGTTTATGTGAGTATTATCAAATTATAGAGAAGGAAGTAATTGGATTCACTCAGAGTGAGATTCAATGAAAACAAAGAACAAAGAATCATTAGTGTTGTCTTATTATTAATTTCTAAAACGTATACAAAATTATTTAAATACAATTGATGGTTGTTGAGTAGTGGAAATGTAGCAATGGTGTTAAGGAGACAATGGTTGGGCTATAACGTGCACTATTAAATCACATGCACGTTTAAAATACAAATTCACAAATTGCGCTAGAATTCAGAGATGCCCGTGCTAATAGTGCGCTATAGCTACTGCCTTACAACAAGAGCAGGGTGTGTTTCTTGGTGGGGGACAGGGACAGGGACAGGGAGAGGGGGGAACGAAGTTGAATAATTAGCTTATTGCTCGTTAAACAGTACCACCCATCAAGAATGTGGCAATATTTGGCTATCTATTTGGCTATCTATCTATCATTATGGCAAGCTAGACTTGTCTTTTCAACAATCCTTATTTGTCAGTCGATTAAACGAGTAAGAAAGCAATAGAGTGGGTGCGGTAGCGGTGGCGGTGGGGGATGAGATGAATAACGAGCCAGCCCAGCCCACCAATGGCGGTCTTCTGGTGGAGAGCCAGCTCCGTTGCAGTTGCAGCAGAGAGATGTGCGATGTGCGATGAGGGAGGGGAGACCGCTTACCCTGCTCTCCCGAATCAGCAAGGCGCGGAAGAGTGAGTAACAACAAGAGCGCGCGAGTCCTATTCGCTGGATAAACAAGAGGGAATAGCTCGCGAATAGATTGCATAGAGAGAGGCCCAGAGGCCAGCGGGCCGTTCTTGCATGAAGCTGAGCTTTGTGTTGTGGTTAGCCACTCTCAGCGCATCCAGTTTCATCTTGCACCGGGTCCCAAAACCACCCGTGGTGTCTTCTCCCGGTGAGCTCTAATACAGAGATGGCCCTTGCAAACAGCAAAGAGCAAAGAGTGCACCGTGGGCTGTGGGCTGTGGGCAAATAGTTACGGTCTGGTCTATTCTCATTCTCATTCTGATTCTGATTCCCGTTCCACCCCGTAGAAACAGAAACAGAAACAGAGAGAGCAGAGAGAGCAGTGTGAGCTGCTTATTGTTTCAATCGTAGCCTCTTTCTCATTCGCCGCTGACCAGGTGCCTTAGAGCCATCCCTTCCATTCTATTAGAAACTGTACATTATTCTAGTTTGTGACAAATTGATTAATTGATTAATTGGCTTACTCACACCTTCACCTCTCTCTCTCTCTCTTGTGTGTGTGTCTCTATGTCCCTGTCTACTAAAAATAAAATAGTTGATATTTCCCTAAATCGCTCATTTTCTTCATTCCTCTTGCTCTTTCCTCTCTTTCACTTAATCACTATAGACTATCCTGTATCACTTTCAGATTATACCTCTCAAAATAGTGGTTGGCAAACTTCAGAAAATCAGTTGCCACATAAAACACGTCTAACAAAAACCATTAAATTCAAGGCATTCTACATCTGTTTATCATATATCACATCAACTGCCCATCATCTTTCTAATCAAGATATTTGTGTTGTTTGTTTCATCATATATCTCCCAATAAATACACTTAATTTCAATTCTCCATTGAAATTATAATATCCCATAACAACAAAATATATCAAAGATGTTCTCTTCATTAGATTTTGGTGCCACGATTCCTGGCGCAATCGCTGACAAAGGCGGAGGAGGAACAGATGTTGGCTCTCCAACTCAAAATTTCAAAGAAGAAATTAGAAAAGAACTTGTCGAACAAGATAATTCATCACTAAGTATCTGGAAAATGTTCAACAACAAAAATACCTTGCTTCCAAACAACAAGAGAATCTTGAATTTATCATGGAGATTGAGCAGCATTAGCTCTGTTAAAAAACGTAATTCAATTTCAATCGATAATAATAAAGTTTCAAAACCTGCTAAAAAAGGTAGAACATACTCCAATGGTAACTTGATGTTATTGAAGCAGCATGACTCTGATAATTTGATGAATGATCCTCTATTCAATAAGACTCCTGATAATCCTGAATTTGATTATATTGAACATATAAGAAGAATATCCAAAAAAGAATATGGTGTTAACACAGACTTGACTACTGATTTCCAAATCTCTTCAACATCACCAACAGATCCAGAATCAATGACCATGTCAAACCCTATTAACATTGACTTTGAAGGCAAAGGTCTTGAATACTTTTCTCCAGAAACTAGCCATTCATTATCTTCTAATACAAATTCAGTCTTTTCTGTTGCCATTAGTCGTCCTTCAAGTTACCATAATTCTTCTGTTCCTGTGATATCCCAGTCTTCATTGCCCACGATGAAATCACACTCTCATACTTTTAATCAAATGCAACAAATGCAATTACAACAACAGCAACAACAACATCATCATCATCATCCTAATCATCAGCAGGATGACTTTAACATCGATAATTTCTTGAAGTTTGATGATAATTTTAGTGATCTTATGGATTTCACAAAATTTGATGATGATACTAAAACGGATCTAAAGAAACTATCTGATGCTTCATTAAAGAGAAAACAATCGTCATCCAAGCTGGAACCGGCTTATAATTTGAATAGCTACATCAACACATTAGAGATTTCCTTAGATACCCATCAAGGCAAACAAAACTCGGCAAAAAGATCATCACAATCATCACAAAATTATCCAACTCCATCTTCTTTATCATCTCCTTCAGTTTTACAACCTTCTAAAACTCAAGTTTCCCCTGTCTTTGTTAACAATCCTTCTGTCAACAATGCTTCTGGAACATCAGCACCATCATCCAATCCACAAGGCTCTTCACAGATCAATCAACCAACTTGTGAAAATTGTTTCACCTCTACTACCCCACTTTGGAGAAAGACTAGCGATAACAGACTGTTGTGTAATGCATGTGGATTGTTTTTCAAACTACATGGTGTCATCAGACCTCCTTTAAACAGCAAATTCAAAGGCAATAACAACACCTCCACAAACACCGATATCAACAACTCTACTAATACCACAAACGATACCGACTCAGGTTTGAATCAGATAACTCCAACATGTACGGGAACGGTATCGATGGATTCCGGAATTACCAAATCTGCTCCTTCGAGTTTTACTACTGGTGAAAGTTCTCCTTTTGTTGCTAGAAAAAAGAGAAATTACAAGGAGGTGTCCACCGTGATGTCCAAATCACTGATGGATTATGGTTTTAAGCCTGATAACACCCAAATGGGTGAGACTCTGGGTGGTGATTGGGATTGGTTGAAGTTCAATCTTTGAATTGATTTGATATCTGCATGTTTTTCTTTGCAATGGTTGGTTTCTTGTTTTTCTTTTACTTACGGTGGTGGTTTTCTGTTTTTTGTTTATTTTCAAAACTACAGTGTATCTGGTCATTTTATCAGCAATTATAATATTTTATAGTGCAATTCAAGATCCTTACTGTGTTTATTTCCTTTCTTTGTGCATTTTTGCGTTTCATTGATATTTGAGATTATTTATTGATATGTTACGTGTTTTAGGCATTACATTATTTATTACTTTGGGTTAACAATATTTTTTTGTTTTTTTTCTAATATACTCTTTTTCGTTGAATTAAATCAAAGATCATTTATATGGCTAACAACCATAACTGTAAATCATAAGAAATATATTAACATATTCTGCTGTCTGTGAATATTATATATGTACTTCTTGCTACCTAAAGTGATAGGTTTAAATTCAAATTATGGCCTCCAATATCACTTGGTCTGTTATTGTTTCTCTTTTTATAAAAGCTGAACAACTGAAAACAATTTCTCCAGCTCCAATTAGCATTGTTATGATTCACAACACTAGTAATTAACCTTTGATTATCTTCTTCGTTAATCAACTCGTTTATAACTTTATGTGAGATTCGATTCATCAGTTTTGGTCTAGAAGTGGGCTGTTTTGTAACCCTTGATTTCCTAATCCTTGTACTTGTGTTTTTCTTTTTTCTTCTTGTGAAAGCTGATGAGTCTCTAACGTATCCAGTTGATAATAAGTTCACAATTGATCTCCAAATCCTTCTAAAGGTCCTGTATCTTGAGTATCTGGGTGCAGGTAGTGACCTCATATATACATATCATGTATCTTTCTGTTGTTGTGTGTGGATGTATGTGTATGTGTATGAGGATGTTCACGTATGTTGTATTCCTCTGTATAATGAGCGTCTTTGATACTCTGAATGAAACCGGGGGGTAGCAGATCTGTTTGAGTATACTAAAGGGTAACCATATGGTTGGTTCTCATTGACAAAAGAGGATAGCGAGCGAGCTTTGTTTTGTGTGTGAAGGTGTCGCTTAAGTATAGGAAATACAGACTATAGGGCGCGATGGATTGAGAACTTGCGTCGACTCAGGCGATTAGCCCATGAGTTTCGTTTCCAGTTCGTCGATCGTCGATCGTCCCACTCTTTGGGGATCATAATGAATTTCCAGCAGGATCGGATATTGTTGACGTGTACTCTAAATTTTTAACTACACGTAAAAGATTTTGCTTCCATGTGTAAATGCAACGGTCTTTTGAAAATACAACATTGTTGTTACTAGTGTGAAAACTTCGATTCCATCTTAGCAAGACATCCATCCTATAACATTCGTTAATATACCCATCATCATCAAATACAAAATATTAAATGAGATATCTTCATTGTTTGTTGCTTTTGGTATCCATCATAGGAATCGTCCTTGCTGAAGCAGACTACTATAAGATATTAGGAGTGTCTAAAAATGCAGATGAAAAGGAAATTAAAAAAGCATACAGAACATTGAGTAAGAAATATCATCCTGATAAAAACTCAGATGAAAACGCTCAACATAAATTCATGGAAATCGGAGAAGCGTATGAAATATTAATGGATTCTGAAAAGAGACAGATATATGATAGATACGGTAAAGAAGGACTTCAAAATGGTGGAGGTGGTCAGCAGCAGCATCATGATCCATTTGATATGTTCGAAAACTTCTTCGGAGGTGGAGGACAAAGAAGAGGGGGAGGAGGAAGACCAAGAGGTGCTGATCTCGAGTCGACCATTCAATATACATTGCATGAATTTTATAATGGTGCAGATACTGATTTCCATTTAGAATTACAAAACATATGTGATAAGTGCACTGGAAGTGGATCTAAAGATGGGAAATTACACACCTGTAAAACATGTAATGGTCGTGGAAGAGTGATTCAAAAGGTTCAAATAGGTCCAGGTATGTTTCAACAGTTTGAAAAAGGATGTCCGCATTGTGGAGGTCAAGGTAAACAGATAGTTCATAAGTGTGACAAGTGTCATGGTCAAGGTGTGTTCCGTGGAAATAGAGATTTCAACTTACATGTTCAACCTGGTACTCCAAGAGATTACACTGAAGTTTATCCTGGGCAAGCTGATCATACTCCTCAGTTGGTTGCTGGTGATTTGAAGGTTCATTTGAAAGAAAAAAGCAATGGTAATATGGGTTACAGAAGAATTGAAAATAGTTTATATAGAACAGAAGTGATATCGGTTCATGAAGCATTACATGGTGGTTGGAACCGTTCCATTCCATTTTTGGATAATTATGATAACTCCATCCTACTTGAAAGAAAATCTGGAGAAATAATAGTAAGTGGGGAAGTGGAAATCATCAAAGGTAAAGGTATGCCAATAATGAACAGTGCTGATGAATATGGTGATCTTTATGTTGAATACGTTGTGATATATCCAGTGGGAAATAAAGATAAGCTAGCCCAAATTTTGCATGATGAGCTTTGATTTGTTTCTGTTTTTTTATGTATGAATTTCTTCTTATAGATATATAGCTATTCTTTGCAATCGCAATCAGTGAATACATTGTAATTGATATATTTCCGAAAGACAGTCATGCCAATTGCCACACAGGATGAAGGATTATAAAAGCAATTCTCACATGAAACCTTGAAATTGCTATACCAGAAAGAGTATAATGTTAAATATAAAATGCCAACTGATAAAAAATGTGAATGTTCCCTTTGATATCCATTACTTTGGCGGGTATTAGTTTCGAAAGGGTAACTAGTTAGTGCATCTCGGAATTCAAGAGGAGGTAAAAGATAGAAGATATAGGACATCACCTTCAGGTAATAGGTACATTGCTATTACCATCATCAAGATCATCGCTGACTTCAAATTAGGTCGTTTGGAGTATACTTGTAACCAGAGCCAGTTGATTAGCAACTGTAATTTTTGGAAATCTAGTTGAACAAGCCATGGTAACTCCAGTCTAGCCCCACAAAACAGACGGAATTACTCTAATGATCCAGGAATCTAAACTAAGACAGAACCGACGCAGATCGGTATCGTATTGCGGCTGTGCGCGAAGAGAACCTTCCAATTTAAGAAACTTCTTTTCTCAGGAATTCCTGGCTTTCTATCTGTGTTCCTTTGGATAGAATGATGGAATGGTGATAGTTCAGAATCCAGCCAGGTTGAGTCGGTTGAGCTTAATGGTGTATATATACTCTAGCTCTTGAAATCTCAGAAGTAATCTATGTATATCGATATATATATATATGTACAGAAATAGATATAGATTCGACCCCCACTGAACTGAAAGCATCTGTAGTTTGCTGCCTCGAGGAAACCACCCAGGACATAAATAGGTGAAACTAGAGAGTAGTACACCGAGGCTAGTTCTTTAGAGGCATTCTAGTTCGGGAAGTCACAATCTGTCCTTCCATGATCCATACGTGCACAAACACCAGCAACTTACTCCTGTGGGCAGAACACCTGTCTCCAGAACGTTACCACTGACTTATTGCGGGTGAATTTCCGTCAGCTTTATCTGCGATTCCTTATCATTTGGAAATTAAATTCCTCTTTCAGTCGCTCTGATTCTCCTTCCTCTTTGGGCCACAAATTCCGTATGTTATCACCACCTCCGTCAGATCCCCTCTATCCCCTGATCAGCTGAACCATATAAATACTTTTCCAGATACCCTCTTTTATGCATCTCACAATCTTTCGTGATCTCTTCTCCATCTACATTAACCAGCTTCCATTACATAGTCATATACTCACAATTAAAAATGTCTGCTTCCGCAATCGCACAACCAGCCCCAGCACCTCCACCACCAGATAACCCAGCTGATAAGCTATTACCAGGTGAACACACTCTACCTTCTTCTTGGTGGACTTCTCCAAAGGTTTTGGACTTTGAAAAAAGAGCCATTTTCTCTAAAGCTTGGTTATTCTGTACCCATGCTTCAAGATTCAAGAAAGCTGGTGACTATTACTCTTTCACATTCCTTGGTATGAACTTTTTCACTATCAAGACAAAGTCTGGAGAAATCAAGGCTTTCCATAACTTCTGTAGACACAGAGCTTATCCTGTTGTCAGAAAAGAAAAGGGTTCTTCAATCATCTTAGGTTGTAAGTATCACGGTTGGTCATACAACACCGATGGATTATTGACAAAGGCTCCTCATTTCGATCAAGTTGAAGGTTTCGATCCAAAGGCTAACTCATTATTTGAAATCAAGACACACGTTACCGATCAAGGTCTTGTGTTCATCAACTTTGATAACACCGATTCCGCTGTTCCTTTCAAAGAATTTTTTGCCGGATTAGAAGATGAAATGTCCGAATATGATTTTGATGATTATGAATATCACATGTCATACGAATTGGATGGTCAATTCAACTGGAAAACTTTGATGGATGGTTACCAAGAATGTTACCATTGTCCAACTGCTCACCCTGGTTTAAACTCTGCATTCAAGATGGAAACTTACAAGGTTGTTCCAAAGGGTAACTACTGTAGACATTATGCAAAGATCGTTGAAGAACCAATTGAAGCTGTCACCAACGATGTTGATCCTGATGTTGAATCTTCATGGTTTGGTTTCGGTAAGAAAGCTGCACCACCTAAAAAGGTAACCGAAAAGAAAGAAAACCCTGGTGGAAACTTCAATGGTTTGTGGTGTTACCTATTCCCAACTAATGGTGTTAATTGTTACTCTCCAGCTTGGTACTCTATTAGAGTGTTACCAATCACTCCATCAAGAACCATCTTACAGTATGACATCTACACAAAGAAGGGTCTTGCCGATGACAAGAAAAAGGAATTTGTTGACTTTTTACAAGCTGTTGAATTAGAAGATTACCAACTATGTGAATCAACCCAAAAGAACTTGAACCAAGGTGTTTACACAACCGGTTACTTGCATCCTTTGAAAGAAAGAGGTGTCTTACATTACCAAAACTTGGTTAAGGATATGGTGAAAAAGCACTTTGAGTTGGAGTTGGCCGCTGGTAAGGAAATCAACCCAGCTGTTGTTGGGGGTAAAGCACAATCTGAAGAAGCTGCTCAGCTGGAAGCATTGTGTGCTAAGATTGAATGTATGGGTTCGAATCCTGCAGAAGAGCATGGTCTTGAATGGTAAGCAAGTCTTACTTATGACCCCTTTTGCATTTGTTTATATTTATATGGCTCATTTCAGAAATAAAAAAATTGGAAAAATTTACGTGATTATAATGAAGAGTAACAATAACGTAAAACTTGAGCGAAGAATAATCAACAACTCACTTGTCGTACATTTACATAAATTTACTTACCGCTGTGAATTTTGGAAAAGATAGAAATTTTCATTCAAATATTATAAAATTGTTGAGTCTAATCAATCGGCACCATTTCTGATTGCTTCAATCTCTTCAATTGCTCCCTCTCTCAATGGACTATCGATGAACAAACTCTTTATTAAAGATATCAACTCAAAAGTTTCCAAATCATAGAGCTTGGCATCGTAGAAGAGGTCCAATATGCCTTTCAATCTTGATGTCAAAACAAGTCTGATTTGATCTAATTTATGATAAATAGAGCTCTTTTTCATATCAGCTTCTATATGCTTGCCCTTAAGAGTAACTTCAAAAACTTTATCGCACATATTTCCTAAAAGTTGTGATTCTTCTGATCCAATCTCTTTTCTGCTAATTATCTTGTGGCTTATATAGGAATATAGATTTGTAAGCAGATTGATGTTGATGTTGGTTATCAGTGGCCTGTTCAAGTCGGTGTCTGATAATAATCTTGAGTCTAAATTAGTGAAATGCTTGTGGAGTTTGGTAATAAATGAGTTTGAGTCGTCAATTCTTTGAATATCATCAATCATATTATCCTCAAATAGAATAGAATCATAAGCCTGCACAAGTTTTAAGAGATTCTTTGAGTAGTCATTGATTAATGATTGAATGAGTTCCAAGTTCAAATCAGTACATGTCTTGAGCTCAACCTCATAATCTGAGCTAATATCATTTATGATTTTCTTGAAGTCGTTGTGAAATAATATCTCAGAAGGATAAAATTCTAATACTGAAGACTGAATAATCATGAAAAAGCACGTCAATAGTTTTTTGAAGTTGCTTTTAAATGACACATTGATTTCGTCAATGTCTATAGAAGAACCAACCTGTTCATTCAATCTCTCAAAGTTGGCATAGAATTTGGATACCGTTTCAGTGACTGTAGGCACAATCTTGGAATACTTATAAACCGATACATCTGATGTAGCATTCTTCTTGGTTTCATTGGTGGAATCAATCATCTTTGAAAGTCTTTTCTTCGTCTTGGAATCTTCCATTTCAGCATCCCAGTTTTCTTCGTTATTCCAGGAATCCCACCCATCATCGTCGTGGTCGCTAGTTGTGTTCTCTATAGCTGACGGGGTAGGTTGTTCTATTTCGTGATCTTCTATTGAACCAATATCTTCGTTCCATCCAGAGTCCGCCGTATCAGCATCATCATCCCATTTGTCATTCCATTCTTGATCATGAGTTGGTCTGGACTTGATTGAATCGTGGGAGAGAGATTTTTTTAAGCTGCCTATTTCGCATATAGCAAGATTCTCAAAAATATTCTCGTAATCTGGTGATTTGATCTTCAAGTGTAAGCAGATATCTTTGATCTGGTCAATTGCTTTATCTGTCAAGTCGGATATCCAGTAGTTGGAAAAATCATCTGCCCAGAATTCTATATCGCAGATACCATCTGGAGACCAACCATCTTTTGATAATAGATTTGATATTGCAAGTAATTCCTTTTTGATTGGGCTACTTCCAGATCCTCCGTCAGAGTTGTTTATATCATCGAGTATAAGAGGATAGATGTTCGATGATGAAAACACTTTCTTTTTTAGTTGAAGCAAAATCTCTTTCCCTATAATACTTTTTAAATTTGAAAATGGGTTGAAGGACTCTTTTATGTCGATAAAATCAACAAATGAGTCAAAAAAGTTTATCACAATTTGGACTGAGTCAAGATATGTTGAGAACAGTAGATCTGATTTTTCTAGTTTGATCATCAGGCCATTAGTAACTTTGGTTAATCGTATATAGTATCCTTGGTTTAATTTAATCAAAATCTCAGCAGTCCATTCTCTTAACATTTTATTGAAATTGAATAGTTTCGATAAAGAAGTATCTTCAGTATCCTGAAAGACAAAATCCTTACATAAAGTGAGAAAATTGTCAAATCTTAGATCATCAAACTGATTCACATATTTGAACTCCAAGTCATCATTGAATTCCATAAACTCTACCAGATAGAGTTCGATCAACCTGAGAATCTTCTCCTTGAAATAATCCAACTTGTGGGTTATCTCTTCAAAAATCTTAATGGTGTATTCTCTAGAATTCAAGAGTTCAGTTGATTCTTTAAGTCTGGCACACAATTTAGTATAGGCAGATATCATTGCTTCAAAATTCACAAGAATCCAATCTTCAGAGCCAACGAGCTCAAGGGATCCGAGCTCATTGACCAATCCGTTCATGAACCACAACTTATTGCATATCTCTAGCTGGCTGATATAATCTTCATCTTTGAGATGTGTTTCTCCAATAACGGATGGTTTGTCACGCTGGTTATTAAGGTGCAAGTGATTTGATTCTTTTAACAGGGTCGTGGTATCCAGCTCAGACACAAAGAGATGGATGTTTGTCTTGAGACTCTCGAGTTTTCTGTTATTCTCAATCAATTGAGATCTTATATCTTCGAATAATGATTCTGAATTTGTCATGGTAACCAGTTCTGTCCAGAAGACAGTGTTTTCAAGCGTGAAGGTTTGAGTTGAATCTACTGAATTGTGTAGTCTATTGGAAAGAACAAATATTAATATACTGAAAGCCAGCACCGCGATCCACTTCGCTGAGGTTTGTGAGCCGTTTCAAATATTTTATTAATACATATACACACAATCAAATAACTAAATACTGGTCCATGATCTCTTCTGCCAATTTGTGGTTCCCGTTCACGTTGTAAATCAGAAACAAGTTGTAAGCAGCCTCCCTTTTCAAGTCATACTTCTCGCCTTCCACTTCGATTCCCAGCACCTTCTCGTAAAATGGAATAGCAAGATTTTCCAATCCAATCATATGGAAGCATCTCCCCATGTTATAGTTGGTTTCCAGTCTATGGTAAACATTGTCTTGACCCTTCAAATTGACATACTCCAACATGAAACTTAACCCTTGAAGTATCTGGAAGTTGGTGTTGAGCGTTAGTCTCTGCAAAGATCTATGCAAGTTTGAAAGTGCAATCAGAAATAGAAGAGATGGGTCCTTTCCAAAATCTTTATAAAGCTTGAGTGAGTACGTCAATGATGAGTAATATGACTTGTTGGTGTACAAATATGACGCATAAATAAAACTCAAAATTGGATGTTCTTTACTCGAGTCCACGTTTCTGTTATTGATTGTAGCCATTCCAGAGATATCTTTGTTCTCCTTTAATGCGTCGTAAGCCTTGACCTGTCTCAACATATACTTCTGACCTGCAGCATCAGCATAGTGGGAGTACATATTTGTTTCCGGTAAGCACGCAGCCATAAAGCACTTATATGCAGAAGCAGAAAACTGGTAATCATTTGTTAGATTTCTGCACTGACTCAAAACCAAAGTAGGTTCCTTTGTCATGATTCCAACTGACATTCCCACTAAGTTGGTGATTAATTCTTTATTTTCAAAAACATTGATATGTCTTGCAATCTCTAACACAGCCATAGCATCGTCCATGTTGTTTTCATATTCAGCAATCATCAAAGCAAATTTCATAAAAAGGTCAAGCCAGGTCTCATATGATATCCCTTTGAATTCAATCTCTGGTTGAGGTATTCTTCCTGAAACCATCTCATTGGAAAGAATAATCTCGTTCTGCAAATGAGTCATTCTTGACAATTTCTGATCCACATTAAGTTTCGTTGTTCTCTTTCTCAAATCAATATTGAATTTCTTGGCTCTATCCGATGAGAAAAAACATCTGTATGTGGAAAAAAGCTCGATCAACTCTGAAGTCAAGTCTGTCCAGACCGAAGCAAGAGCCATCTTCGCTTCTGTATGAGCTTCGGGAAGCGATTCCAGTCTTTTAAGTAATTTCGTTGCACGGTCATATTGCTGTCTGACTCTAGTTTTGGACTTCTCTTCCATGGTATGTAATTCTTCTGCCGTTAAAACAATGGCCTTCTTCTTCTTCGCTTTTTTCAAGGCAGGAAACTCTGCGATCAACGCCTGGTGTCTCTTGGAAAAAGCATCATAGCCATCATCCATATAATCATCATCATCATCGTTATCAATGTCTGCTTCTCCTTCAATCCATTCAGGGTCTTCGTGGTCGTCCTTCTCCTCTTGTTCAGTAATCTTATCTTTGCTCTTTAGCAAATTGCTTCTGGCTGTAGCCTTCTCTTTATTTCTCTGTTCCTTGACTTCTTTGTATAGTTTTGCCGTGATATCCACCTCGTTCAAATAAAAGCAGACCTCCGCTAATCCAACTTTAACTTCAAGGTTTCCCGGATCGTATTCAAGTAATGACATATAAGCCTCTTTTGCTGGCTGGAATTGCTCTGTTTCTCTCAAACATTTTGCAATAGACAAAACAAGTTCAGGGGTATTGTATTCATCTGAGCTGTTGGGCAAAGGTTCTAGGAATTGAAGAGCTTCTTTGTAGAGTCCGAATGATTCTAATTCAGTACCAACTTTGACGTATAAATCACCCACTTCTAGCACACTATACTCCGTGAGAAATTGAAAATGTCTTAGAGCCTCTGGTTTGGATTTTGAGTTGAGTCTGAACAATCCCAACTGAACCCTAATATCAATAGGAAGTGATGAGACTTTCTCCTTTTCGGAATCTTTCAAACCTTGAAACTTGGGATAGTCAAATCTTCTACCATCAAACTCAACATCCAGAGTGGGGTAATCATCCCAGAAGGTCTGGTTGTCTCTTCCAGTAATCCATCTGGACACAGTTCTCAAAGTTTTGATACCCAGTGACCATGCACCTTTGGTTGAGTACAATTCACAGAGAATGTTGAGCTCTGACCAGTCAAAAACAACAGTTTTAAGTTCCACCTTTTCACCTTTTTCAGTCATTCTACTATATTTCATATTCTCCTCCAAAACTTTGTTGTACATGGTAATCGCGTCATTAACTCTGTTTTGATCAACATACACCTTCGCAAGCTCTCTCAAAATCCTAGATTCCTTGGGCATCACATTTCTGAGACTTAGCAAGTTATCAATTGCTCTTTTGTATAGCCCTCTCTCTCTGTATAAGCACGCACGAGAGAAAATTGATTCATAATCATGACGACGACTGGCACGGATTGCTTTAGTATAACAATAAATGGCCTGTCTATGATGACCCAATTCAACAGATAGCTCAGCTAAAGTTCTCCAAAACTCGAAATCCCAGGGATGAATGTGTGCAGCCAACAACCAGAAGTTGGAACATTTGTTATAATTTCCTTGAACCCGATATATCTCACCCAATGTCTTATAAGCACTGAAGTTTTTGTTATCCATTTTGACAACTTCTAGGTACAATTCCATTGCTGATTGGAAATCATTTCTAACGAAAGCTTCATTGGCTTCACTCAATTTTTGTTTGATTTCCGGAGTTGATTCTTGTCTTCTGATTCTTCTACGCAAGGCTCCAAGACCTCCTTTCTTCTTCTTTGCTCCCTTGGCGGGCTTGACTTTAAAATTGGAGGCTTCACGTAAAGCGTTTCTGAATTCAAAATCTTCATCAATATCTGAGTCACTCAATTGGGCATCCTCTTCGTCAGTGAAACCAAAATCAATCAATTCGTTTCTTGATCCCTGAGTGTAATGATTATTTGAGTCTTCTTCATCCGAGTCTGAACCATCATTGTTGTATGTATAGTCGTTATCGTCATCCGAAAATAGAATTGCATCTTCATGGTTGGAATCCATCATTTCTCTTAGTTTGAGCGCATCTGCATCGTCCAGTATAGCGTCCAACGGATCGCTGTCTCCATCATATATGTTGTTATCACTCATATTGTGTTATGATGGCTCTTTGATCAATATGTGGGGGTATAAAGAAAGGGTAAACATCTTATCAACTTTATTTTTAAAAGTATTTCGTGTATCTCGCTCATCAGATCTCAACAGGCCAAATTTAGAGGCAAAATCGTTTTCAAGTACTCAAGGCTATGCGTCTTCTTGAGACAATCCACACAGTATACATATATATATAAAAATGGTATGTTTGGTCTTGAATGTCATCACCTATATCAACCCCAGTACTAACCAACTCATTTTGTGCAATTCGTTTCAAAGTTCACAGGTTTTGGAGCCTTCGGTGGCGGAAGTGGATTCTTTCCAACTTCTATCCCTATTCAACAATCCTTCGAAGACTTTTTCAGATGTTATCCCATCTCGATGATGTCTAGCTCCACAAGAAAGGATGATTCAAACTATGGAGGTAAGATATTTCTTCCCCAATCTGCTTTGCACAAGTTAACCATGCTAAATATAAGATATCCGATGTTGTTCAGAATAACTTCAGAGTCTACGGGAATCTCCACTCACAGTGGTGTTCTTGAATTTACAGCTGAAGAGGGTAGGTGTTATCTTCCTCAATGGATGATGGATACCTTGGGTGCTGATCCAGGTTCTCTTGTGAGTATCAAAACTACCGATTTAAAGCAAGGTTCATTCGTCAAATTGGAACCACAATCTGTTGACTTTTTGGATATTAGTGATCCAAAAGCCGTTCTCGAAAATGCATTGAGACATTTCACAACTCTAACGGTCAATGATATCGTCGAACTAAATTATAATGATACAGTATATAGAATCAAAATTCTCGAAGTGAAGCCTGAATCTGACAATCATGGTATATGTGTCATTGAAACGGACTTGGTCACTGACTTCGCAGCTCCAGTTGGATATGTTGAGCCAGACTATGCAAAACAAAAGGCAGATAATGATAGATCAAAACGTGAGAAGGCTCTGTCGGCTCCTTCTTTGAAAGGACAGGGATCTATGGCAAAAGAAATTGAATATAGTAAGACACTTCAGAATGCCATTCGTGAGGCCACCAAAGGGAACTTCCATGGTTCTGGAGTGAAACTTTCTGGAAAAAAGATGTTGGAAGCGGAGAGCAATCTGGGCTCACTAACTAATGTTGAGAGTGATGAAGTTGATCTTAGTGGTCCTGTTCGACCACTAAATTTGCCAGATGGTTATCTATTTTTTGGTTATCCAATCGTGCCATACAAGGATGAGTTTGCGGACCTTGATGATAAGGAAGGAGGTAACGAGTCCAAAGTGGTATTTTCAGGGCAGGGGCAATCATTAAGGGCTAGCAAGAAGAGAAAAGATAAAAACAAAGGGCATCTCCCTCTAAAGGATAAGGCTCACTCTCCTGAGACTATAATCATTGATTCAGATTGAGTGTCCTTCCTTATATTTACGTGTATGTGCGTCGAGCTGGAACTATCGAGTAATAAACATCAAATCAGCTGAGGAATTGATATTAAATATAAAACTAGTCTTACTTACTGTAATTAGTACATCTTGTCCATCTTTCTATCTAAAGATAACAAACTCGATGCTATGTATTGATCGTAATATAAATTCTGGCTTCCAGATTCCAATGGATCTTCAATCAGCTTGGCCGATCTAAGGAGCTTTGATAGTTGGCTCAATCCTACTTCATCCCATAATGAAGAAGATCTAGAAAAGTCATGCAAGTGGGCCAGAGCACCACTCGTATTGCTTTTGTATATAACCGTGCCATAATGATAATGATCTGTAGCCTTGTTTCTTTCGGAGAGTTTAACACG
>JAJMFV010000026.1:0-28712 GCA_030568425.1 Ambrosiozyma llanquihuensis | reverse complement strand
TGAATATATTACTGTTGTTATTGTTATTCTCACCTCCATTCCCACTGTTTCCATTATCATTTAGGAAATTCTCCATGAATGCATCTTGTCCACCACAATCCCATAGATTCAAGGTCATGTTGTTTAGAAAACGTAAGTTGGAATGCTCAACGTCAATCGTTGCACCCAATCTTCTTGTATCGAAAGCTGAGTAGTTAGAAAAGATGATCGACCGCATTGAGGATTTACCTGATCCTGATCTGCCCATCAATAATAGCTTCTTACCTGATGATGACATGATGTGTTGTTATTATTGTGTATGTGTATGTGTATATTTGTTGTATGTATATCTGTTGAATATGTACCACTTATGTATCTATTGAGAATGTGTAGAGTATGTGTTGGATATATGAGCTGAGAATGTATCAAATATATGTTCAACGAGTAATTAAGTTAATGAGCTGTAATTGGTCATATACGCCTAGTCTGAATTGAGCCTGATCGATATCTTGAGCCTGTAAAACTCTCCTGAACAGCCAAACACCCACAACTTCACCAACTTCACAACTTCACAACTTCACAACTTTCGGCTCTTCTTTTTGGCACGCGCGAGATTGGTGGCAGTCTATTTTCATGTCGCCTTTGCAGCAATCTATAGTAAACAATGATGGTGATGGTGATAGTGATAATAAATACAGTTGTATTAGGATGATAAAATTACAGTTAATAGTATATAGTATACACAGGTTTGAACGTAGGTAGCTTGTAAAAGACATAAACGAAGCGTCTTTCTTCTACAACAAGTAAATAAATAAAACAACTAGCTTGGAACAGCTTAGACATCGTCAAAAATGAAAAACGTCTTATTTTCAGTCACCATCTATTCTAATTTAGGCAACTTCAAATTCATCTCGAATTCATCAGCATTGAACTCTCCATCAACATCATCCAATTCCGAAATCGATCTCTTTTTGGAGATCACGGATTCAATGTCCTGGTGATCGTTCACATCGTTCACATCGTTCACAACACCAACATCAATGGCATCTATGTTGATCAATGATGATGATGATGTGGCTTGGTCTAGTTCTTTCAGGTCAGCGCTATGATGAGCTAACAATGCGTCCAATTCTTTAGAGTCCATTAATTGATCATCTTCGTTTTTGATATCGGTTGATAGTGTTGGTTGTGATGGTGCAAGTTGAATTGAGTCGAGGGTTATGGAATGATCAGGGTGATTGGAATCAATGTCTGTATGTTGATCGTGATGAATTGACTCCAGATCTGGAAGTTGATCATGTTGGATATAATCCAGATTTGGAAGTTGCTCATGCTGGACTGAATCCGGTTCGATTGTCAATGATTCTGATTCAGTTGATAATTCAAATGGTTTTGAAGTTTCATTTGAGTCAATCTTGACATCATCCTGCACAATTTCAACCACTTCATGCTGTGCAGTGCCAATAACTTCAACATCATTATTGCTAATAGCATGATGTGTAGTGTCAATATCATCAGTAACAGCACTTTCATCAACGTGTTCAACCTTTTCGGTTTCATTCACGCTTGCAACAGGTTCGGTACTTGCAATTTTGTTTGCATTCACATCTTCAATTAGATTCTCTTCTTTGACTTCATTCTTGGCATTATTGTTTTCATTTTCAAGATTGGCCAACATCATCTCAAATTCTTTATCTTCTTCCTCTTCGTCATCATCATCATTATCATCATCGTGGCCTTCATCAGCTTGATTATCAACCTTCTTCTCTTCAACTTTGACTATCTTCTCCTCGTCATGTTTGACTTCGATCGTAGTTTCAGCTTGAATAGGTTTTGGTTCAACGGTTGCCGCATTGAAATTCTTCTCTTGTTCTAGCATATCTAGTTCCTTATCCAAATCAACCCCACTCGACAAACTGGTATCATTAATGATGGCTGAATTACCAGCTTTAGTAGTGTCATACGTAGCAGCAATACCAGCATTGATACCCGTGGCTACACCCGAAGCTGCACCAGTACTGATACCAACAGTAGCAGAAATACCAGTAGCACCAACAGTACCGATGGTTCCAGTGGTTCCAGTGGTGGCAGTAGAATGAATAGCAGTAGGAGTAGGAGCAGTACCAGAACTGATAGGGGTAGAGGTAATACTAGCAGTTAAAGTTTCACTGGTCGTAGGCTTCACACTATTTGGAACGACAGAACCAACTCCACCATTTGAATTTAATCCCACTCTAGAAGCGGAAGGTTTGGTTAATCCTGAAGTACCATAATATTGAGGTTTTTTAATCGATGAAGTGGAATTACTACCGATTGATTTAATCGAATGGATTGGTTCTGATTGTGAATTGGATGGTAATGATTGAGACGGCGTTTTCGATGGTGTTGGTGATGATGTTGATGCTATGCTGGTGTTATTGCTGTTGTTGTTATTCATCAAAGCTGGTGTGATTGGTTTGATGTTGCTCTTCACCAATGAAACCAATGGTTTAACCACGTGTTTGTTCTCACCACTTGTTGAAACAATCGAGGAAGGGGTAGTTGTTGCTGGTAAATCTGTTGAATTTGAAGATTGAGCGGTTATTGTTGGTTTCGTGGTGAATTTTTGAATCGTTGCACTTGGAATTGAAGTCAATGAAGAGACTGGCTTAATTGGAGATGGAACCACAGTCATTGGTCTTGCCATGGTGGTGTTAGTAACAGAGTTTGTGGCACTTGGATTCGTGCTTGGATTTGGTGTGGTTGTAGGCGTTGGTTTTGGAGGCAGATAAGCAGGCAATCCTTTCTTCTTTGTGATTTGAATTGTTGCTGCATTCAATGCAGCAGTTAAAATCTTTGTAACATGGCCAGGATTCTTATCAATCAATGTAACCAAAGGTGAACCTTGAATACCTGCATTTTTTGCAGCCTGGTTAACTTGAGCTATTGTCATTGCCAACGCCTGCGTCAATATTTGAGTTGTTGTTTCTTTATCGTACATTTTTCTATCTTTGGTCAATCTGATCAATTCCTGTTGAAGGTATGATAATGCTTTTTTGGTATCACCAGAAAGTTTACTCGATGGTGTGGTGGTTGCGCTACTTGGTTGTTGCTGTTGTTGTGCTGGTTTCGGTGGTGGTTGTGGTTGCTGTTGTTGTTGTTGCTGCTGCTGTTGTTGCTGTGGTGGAGTTGATTGTTGCAATTGTTGTGTGGGAGTTGGTTGTCCTACAATAGGCATAGGAACAGGCTTGCTAACATACTGAGGAGGATAACCTGGAGGGGCTGGTCTTTGAACCGTTGTATATTGATAACCAGGAGGAGCAGGATTTGTGACTGTGTTACCGGAAATTGAAGATTGTCTTCTAGGATGCAAGTATTGATTATCATTTTTTTCCTTTTCTTTGTCCTGGTAATAGATATCGGTCAAACCCCATAACCAGCCTTTACCTTCTTTTTGAACTTTTCTGAAATATTTATTCAATGAAAGATTATGTCTAACTGAACTTTGCCAACCATCAGGACAATAGAAGTAAAAGGGAAACATTTCTTTGATACCTTTATAAATTTCAGACAATGACATACCACGTTCAGTAGCCTTTGAATCTAAACAATCGGAAATCATGTTACAATATGAAAGGTTTGGTTTGAGTCTGAATTGTTCAGGGATTTCTTCCAAAGTGTAAACTTTCTTTGGAGGTTTAGGTTGTTTCTTTGGTTTATCCTTTTTAATTGCTGATGAAGCTGTTAATGGTGTTGTTATTGGTTGTGAGATTGTCACCGAAGTTGGCTGTTGTTGCAACTGTTGCTGCTGCTGTTGTTGTTGTTGCTGGAATATCTGTTGTTGAAGCTGTTGCTGTTGTAATAATAGTTGCTGTTGTTGCTGTTGTTGTAACGGAGACTGAAGGGATGAATTAAACAGATGTGGAGGTATTAGATTTGATTTTGATTGTTCAGCTTCAGCAGCAGCTCTTGCAGCAGCCTTTGCGGCCTCCTCCTTTTTAACTACCGAAGCTTCAGCATTGGCCCTTAGTTGACTAATGAGATCGTTATCCAATGTAGGGATATGTGTGGCACTTATTGGCCGTTGAGTTGCTGTTATAGTTGCTGGTTGTAGAGGAGGTGTAGTATTAGAAAGCTGATGCTGTATTTTGGTTGTCTGTGGGGTCGGTATGAGCGGTTGTGAGTCCGAAGATGATTGAAGCGGTAGTGGTCGTAACGGCTGTGGTGGCTGCTGTTGTGGGCGTGGTTGTGGTTGTGACAATGACAATGGCAAGAGCTTCTTATCCATTTTCTTCGGAGTTGAAGAGCCTTCTCTTGAATTCGGATCCGTCGAGTTCCCACTTGATTGACCATTGATATTGTTATTGATACTATTGGAGCTATTATACAAGGTTGATTTCAAATGAAGAGCATCAGAAGGGTTAATTCTTCTTGATTTATCTTTATAATTTTTGATGATACCACTGGTGACACCATCATCCTCGTTGTCTATTGAATCAGTTGATAATCGATTTGTCAGGTCATTTTTATCTGAAGATGAAATCAAACCATTATTATGTATCGTCAATTCATCAACAGGCAACATAAAAGTGAAATGTGATTCACCAATTTGAACTTTTGTCTTATCTTTCAAGGGTAAAGTGACACCATTTTCAATAAACACATCATCAACAAACGCACCGTTCCTACCAATCACACTCAATTCGAACCGTTGGGTACCGAAATTGTAAAAGATCTTGGCATGTCTTCTAGAGATGGCTTTTTGAGGACCAAGATGGATATCCAACGAGTCGGTGTTGGAATCACCTTCCACCATCCTTCCCAGTAATATCTGCATGGTTTGCACGTAGAACGTGAAATCATCAAAGTCAAGCATTGCATATGCTTGGATCTGTTGCTGATGCTCGCTTGGAGTTGATGGTGACATTGCCGTTGCTGTTTGTGGTACTGTTGTTGGTACTGTCTTCGTCGTCGTTGTTGTCGTCGTCATTGTTGTTGTTGTTGGTATCGTCAATTCGTGTTCATTGTTCTTATCATCACCTAGAGATTCCAATCTGCTGTGTGGTGACGACATGATGAATGGATAGATGAGACTGTTTATAGGATGTATATATCTCTATATATATATAGATATATGATATATATATTCGATGGTTGTGACGGTTATCAATTCAAAAACAACTTCAAAACTTCAATTTCCTTTTTTCCCTTTTCAAAAACCAAAAAATTTGATTTCCGTTTTGCGCATCAAAATTTATTTCACTTTTGGCGATTTACTGAATTTGCCGTAATTTGGACTACTTTGGCCTACTTTTGTGGTTGCAATTGCGTCGAATTATCTCTATAAAAGTGGTATCGGGGGATACGTATATAGTGTATGCGTCACGTCTGCTCAGAGTATACGCTTTTGATGTGTTCCAGCTGAACAGCTACGTCATCCAACTCTAATCTCTCAACAAGGATCATCTCAATCAACCGGTACACATCCATGTTGCTCTTCGACCGTGTCCAATCCTGACTCGAGAAAAGATCAAACATCTTGAAGTTCTTGACCAGGGATATCAGATAATAATGGTTGTAGTTGTAATCCTGATACGGCAGTCTTCCGAGAATGGCATGCAACAGCACCACGCCGCAACTGAATAGATCAGTATTGAAAGATGGAAGTTCATTATCGTCATTTAGCAGTTCCGGTGGTGTGAATTCAAGTGTTGTGTTTGGCTTTTCTTTTATGTTTTGTATATCATTTGAGGATGAGAAATCAATTATCTTGAAGTTTGGAGAGGAATCTTGTGCTGTTGTTGTTGTTGTTGTTGTGTCCACCATGATATTATCACTTTTCAAATCACAGTGAACCAGCGACAATAGTTTGAAAATTCTTAAGAAACTGAGTAATGATTCGGTTAATTTGATAAAACTCCTTAATCCTATAGCAATACCATCATCATTTGTATTATTGTCTACGCATAGTTTGATATATTCGATCAAGTTCACATCCATTTTTGATAAGATCAAGCATGGGATCTCATCGATTTTCTTGAAATTCAAGTTTGGGAAATTCAGTTTGTGTAAATAATAAACTCCAAAACAATCAACAACTGGAAATTCATCATTATAATGATCATCATTTTGCTCTTTGTAGCTCCCAAGTTTGGTTAGGATAGATAATTCGGATTCAATTAATTTCAACTTATTTTTCGAGATTGGGATCTTTATTGCAACTTTGAATGAAACTGGATTCGGTCTTGTTATATTTGTCAAGTACCCCAACTTAACTATTGAATTAGAACCTGAACCAAGCACTTTGTTTATATGTAGTTTGAATGCATCCTTTGATATTATATGGCTATTTAACTCTTTATCTTTGAACTGATACCGGAGTACATTTTGATTATTTGAGCTATTAGTATCATTAAAGATATTACCATTGTTGTAACTATAGGTACTGGTTGATTCTAGTTCATTCAGTATGAACTTGTTGTTGTAGTTGAAGTCATCCTCCTCGTTCAGTGTGGAGTTGTTGAAGGTGTCATCGAAGATCGAAGTCTCTGAGGACAGTATTGAGTCCTGGATGGTTGTATCTGAGGCCTCTGACATATCTACGTCACCAATGTCACTTGCAACACAAAACTGTCCACTATCCACTATCCACTGGTAACATGGCAGCTCCTTTTCCTTTTCCTTTTCCTTTCTCTTTTCAATTTCAATTTTATTTTTTTGATAAGAAGAAAAACCAGCCACGCCACACTCCATGCCACGCGCCACATTCGAGAAGCCATCTTCACTTTTCAATTGTGGTGATTCAGTTTCCATTTCCACTTTCCAGTTGCTGCTTTTGTTGTGTTTTCGAGAGAGTTCTATCCAATGGCCACTTCTTCAAAGGGATACCAACTGCTGTTGAAGCTTAACACTTACAATGCACCAGAAACATACATCTGGCTCGTGGTGTTCGTGGTGAGAGCCATCAACTCGTTATCAACAGTGACTTTTTTCCAGCCTGACGAGTACTACCAATCCCTTGAGCCTGGTTATTACAAGGTTTTCCAAAATGGTTATTTGACATGGGAATGGTCGTATGGTTTGAGATCATATTTGCAGCCTTATCTTTATTCTTTGATTTATTCCATTGTTGATTATTTTAAGATGGATTATTTTTGGTTGATTAGTTTACCGAAACTATTCAATTCTTTGATCTCTTCAATTGGTGAAGTGTATCTTTATAAGTTATGTCTTAAGATAACTGATGATTCAATGGTTTCCAAATTATGTTTATTGTTGAGTTTGTTCAATGTGTTTAATTGGTTTTGTTTGACTAGATCATTTGCAAACTGCTTGGAATTGAATTTGACAACCATCTCATTATACTATTTCCCCATCACTGAAATTGAATTTGCAAAATTGAATAAAGGTGTTTTTAAAGTTTGGAAAAGACTTGCGTTTAGTTTGCTTTTATCAGCATTGACTTTTTTTTCAATCAGACCTACTAATGTGATCATTTGGTTTGTGTTTGGATTGAACTTGTTTTTCAAATCAATACATAAGTTTAAATTGATTGTGTTGGTTTTGATTATTTCGGTGATTAGTCTAGTGATTGATTCAATGGTGAATAGTTTGAATGATGATACTGGTGGAGGCAGCAAATTCTTTACAAATGTACCACCCATTTTAAAATTCATTGAATTCAATTTGACCAAGAAACTATCAGCATTCTATGGAATATCAGGTTTTGAGTTCTACTTTGTTCAAGGTGTACCAATCTTATTGACAACTTATCTACCGATTTTTTTATTTGGAATCTGGAACACTCCAAATTCAAACTTGAAAATCGGTAAGTTCAAATGGTTGATACTATACTACCTAATTGTCTATTCTTTAATTCAGCATAAAGAATTCAGATTTATTTATCCAATAATGCCATTCTTGTTGTTATTTACATCCGTGGGATTATGCAACTTGTCGAAATTGGTTAGCTTAAGGGTGTTTAAAGTGATAATAACAACAATAATCATGATCAATATTTCAATGGGATTTTATTTAACTAGATATCATGAGAGTGGGGTCATCAAGGTTGTTGACATAATACGTGATTTGATATTGAACGACAACAACAACAATGATGGAAATCTCAAATCCGTTGGGTTTCTAATGCCATGCCATTCGGTACCATTTCAATCTTATTTCAACTTGCCTTTGAATTTGGTTGATATATGGTTTTTAACGTGTGAGCCACCATTATTGAACCAAGCAATTGATTCATATCTTGATGAATCAGATATCTTTTATCTTGATCCGATTAAGTTCATGAATGAGAACTTGATATTACAAAATGGTGAATTTGTACATGATTTGCCAACTTATCTAATCATCTTTGAGCATTTGAAACCGGTTTTAAATGAATATTTAATTGGTTTGGGTTACATTGAATTTGAAAATTTGTTTAATAGTGTTGTTCATTGGGATCATAGAAGAACAGGGGATTTAATAATATATAAATTAATTGGTTGAAATATGTACATGTATATAAATAAATAATATAACTTTAAACATTCCATCTATCAATGGTATTCTCATTACCACCACTAACAAGAGTATCCAACTTCTTGGTCAACTTCTTATTCGCATCCATCTTTACCAATTCCAAACTGGTTGATCTTAAATCTTTCAACTTCAACTTATCATCATCTTTCAAACTGTTATAAATCTTCAAGCATTTTTCAAACTTACCAAGCTTAAAATTAACATCGAACAATCCAACAAAACAATCAAAATCACCCAACTCACAACCCAACCCAAACCAAAGCTCGGCTTTTATCAAATCATTGAAATAGTTCATCTCCAAAAACCCAAGATTCTTGAAACTTTCTAAAAACCCAGTGGAACTAGCCAACTCGAAATGATAACGAGATTTCAAAGGATCAATCAACTCGTTCAACAATCCTAAGAAATAATGACTCTTTGAGCATTTCACAACAGGAGACAATGAAATCGACCTTTCGAACAACTTCTTTGAGTTTTTCAAGTTCCCTTCAGAGAATGAGATCAGTGCAAGGGTCTGATACACCTGTGCTGCCAATATCGAATCGTTATCGATCTTCAAGAACTTCTTGTAGTTTAAGATGCATTCGTCGTATGATTTCAAGTTGAAGTGATGATCGCCGAGCATCTTGAACGTTAATGGGTGGTTCAACTCCACGAGCTGGTTTATGAAGTTTTTTGCTGATGTTTGATCCTCTTTTGTGAATTTGGTAAAGTGTGTGTCGTTGAGTGCATTGAAGGAGAGGATCGTTAGTGAGTCTCTGTTTCCTAGTTCTGCTGATTTTTCAATCAGTTCGTCTTCGAGTTCGAGGAGGTATCTGTTGCTTGTGTGCTGTGAGGTTCTGATCTCTGCTAGGATTCGTTGGAATAGAAGTAGGTCTTTGCCGTTGATTTTGGATTTCTTGATGTAGTCATTGCTGTTGTTGTTGGTGGTGGTGTTTATGTTCTTGTAGATACGTTCTATTGTTGGAAGGTATTTCGAGTAGTTTAGTCTTGAGTCGAAATCAAATAGAAGTTTGTTTATTATCTTTTTCGATGGGAGGATATCCAATAAGAGTGGTCTCATCTCAGTATACGCCTCTATAGTATAACTAGTTTAGTCTGTGTGGTGTTGGCCAGTTTGACCAGTTTGGCCAGTTTGAGTAGTTATAAATCTTTTCAGAGTGTTTTTTTTCTTTGTTTTGTGCGGTGCAGAAATGCGTCTTTTGATGGTTTTGATCACAACTCCTGTTTGAACTTGTTTTCAAATACGATACTTAAATATGGATAAGATGGATAATAAAGACAATAAAGATGCCGATGCTGATGCTGATGCTGATGCTGGTGATACAATACAATCAATCCATCCAATTGAGTTGACAATCCAATCGATTTTGGAAACACCATTGGAGATATTGAATTTGAATCTAAATAGTTTGGATGAATCTCAGCTGATGCTAACCACGATACTTACTAGATTGAACAAGAAACTAAAACTGATTGAGATGAATATTGATGATACTGCAACACCAACTGGAAGTACTACAGATTCGGGCGATGCTCCTTTGGTTGATGATTATTTCACGAGGATTGGGCATTTGAATGAGACTTTGGAGAATGTTAATTTGAAGTTGAGCAAGGTTGAAAAGAGGGTTGATAAGATCATGGTGAATTTGAATGTGAACTAGGTAGTTTTATTATTTTTTGGGTGTATTGAATGAATTGAATGAATTGAACGAATATTACGTGAATTGTAGCATATTGTAGATATCAGAGTATCGGCTCATATTTGATGTTCAATTTATCAGTTTATTGAAAGGAGATCTTATATTTTTTTTTTGTAGTTGATTATATACATATACACATACACATGCACTCACATCCCGGTATCATGCCTCATAACGAAGTAACCAATATGGATAACCTAAACCTTTTTGATGGAAACATGAAACCAAGTAAGAATACAACAAGTAAATCAAGGCATTGACAACCAAGATACCAAAAAACTTCAAGCTTGAATTTTTCATATTTGGTAATCTATCCAACAATGCAATCATCAAGATTGTCAATGAACCATAAATCAAAGATATTATTTGGGTTTCAATACCAAATTGTTGTTGGTGACCAGCTTGGAAATACACCTTGTTACCGTCTTTATCATTTTTATAATAATTTGTGTTTCTGATTGTGTTGAACATGTAACCACCTGTGAACAAGATCACAAACACAATTGAAAAACCTTGCCAGCCTCTCTTGCTTGATAATGCTGATTGAATTTTCTTGAATTTCTTAATCATCACAACCAAGATGATCAATATCACCGAGGTGGTTATGATTATGGATGTATAGTCAATCTTAACAATTGGAACAAACAATTCTACATTTGTGTTTAGTGAATCAATTACCCATTGACCCAAATCTGAAGTTTCACTGAATGAGTACTCACTGGTTGGCACCTTTGGGTTTTCTGCACCTTGACCAGGACCATAATGGAAGATTCTTGGAACGTTGTTTAGACCAATTGCCATATAAAAGTTCTTACATGTGCTGAAATCAGAATTGGCAATGATGATTTGATCTTCACCTTGTTTCAAACCTAATTTTTTCAAATTGGCCATGTATGATTCTGAAAATAGGTCGTATATAGGTTGATATTGCACACATAGCTGACATCCAACTTGCATGGAGTTGGCTGTGTATAGCACTATCAAGTGGTAATCTTCATTCTGTAGATACTTTTCATAGTTTGCGTCGGTGATTTCCAAAACGTTGTAGTTGATGTCTTTGATAACCTCATCGTACTTGATACAGCAGATGGATCTAATGAACAGTAAAAACGGTAGCAGGTTTAGCAGTTTCATCTTCAACAACAAGCAACAAGCAACAAGCAACAAGCAACAAGCAACAAGTATATATCAATTGAAATTGGAAACAAATACAGCCAATTGAACAGGATCTCTTCAGTTTCCAGGTGGAGCTCAGGTGAATCTCTTTGACACGTCAACAAACCAAAAATTAGAGGAATCTGGTGCACGGGTGCGACACAGCCACACCAGCCAAGTCTGCCATTTCCCAGTGCCGTGCCACCAGCCTGGTCTGTTTTCAAAGTTGAACGAAAAACCAAAATTGTTTCCCTGTTTCCCTGTTTCCCTGTTTCCTTTTGATTGCTTCCTGCCTGTCCATCACACCCGGCACACTCTTAACACTCACCTACAACCAGCTCAACACACTATGCCAATCAGAACACTCGAGCCTTTTTTGTTTGACATCAAAACCGTGTCAAACTCGCCATTGGAGATCTTGAAGTTTTCAACAATCGGTATCGATGTGGAACACTACCTTTCAAGATTGCTAACTCCTAGAAAAGAACCTAATTTGGAGGCAATCGGAGGCTATCCTGCAACGTTGGAATCTCTTGTGTTGTCGGATTTGGAGAATTTCAAGTTGTTGAAGATCAAGCCGATATTTGTGTTTCCTGGTTTGAGAACAGCGGTTCAATATGATTATTATCAACAGAATGATCTTCTGCCTTTTGAAAGACATTTTAAGAGAATTTGGGATGATAAGACTGTTAATGGTGGCACTTCCAATTCTTCAAACAATTACAATACTGAATCTTTTAGAGATGTTAATACCCCATTGCAATTGAGATCGATAATGAACCAGCTGATTCAATTTTTATCTGCAAATGATGCTGATTTCATCATTGCTCCTTATTCTTCATGGATTCAATTACAATATCTTTTGAATAAAGGTGTGATCAACTGTATATATGGTTCCACTGATGGGTTATTGTTAGATACAGTTGATAGATTTATTCTTGGAATTGAATTTGAAAATAAAGTGTTTAAATATATTGATCGTCAGTTGATCTTGAATAAATTGAATTTGAATTCGAAACAGTTTAGAGAGATTTCAATGTGTATTGGAAATTCATTTCAACCTTTCATATTGAATATCTTACCGCATATCCATTCTCAACCTAGTTTCCCATCATTACATGAATTTGTATTAAGTGGGCAATCCATTTACAATGCACTGTTATCTTTACCTGATAAATCATTCATGGATAATTTTCAAAAAGGTTGTTGTTCAATTGAATTCATGCCAGTGATAAAATTAAATGGTAGAATTGAACCAATCAGTTACAACATGGAAACATCATTTTTATCATCATCATCCGCATCCTCATCTTCAACATCAAACAACGACTCTTCAAACAAGGAGAACAAGAGAATTCCAAACGATTTGCATTCTTTCATTGGTCAGAGATTACCTGATGAGCTTTTCTTTTATCAATCTATTGGTTTGACAACATTTGAAATGTGCGAGACTTTAATTCATGGAAATGAAATTGAAAGATTACCATTGGATATGGCAATTACTCCATTATATGAGCAAATCATTGAGAATTCATTGGATTTGAAAGGTAAGACTTTGAATTTGTTGGCAAATTCATTGAATAGATACTATCAATTTAAGAAATTGAAATTGACAACGTATTTCAAATCTTCAGAAGAATTTGAATTGAGTCAGAAGATTCAACCTCCATTATATTTATCTTTGAAACCATTGATTATAAAACATGATACCGCTAGATCATTTGATTTGAATACTTTGTTGTCTTGTTTATCAGATGATTATTTAAATGATAATAATTTAAAGAATTCAGAGATTCCAATATCATCAAATTATGAATTGATTTCAACTTCAATCTTGAGAAGTTTTATAATTTATGATTTGATTGATAACAGTGATAAAGTTTTGAAACTTAGTAAATACGGTGAAATTTTGAAATTCATATCAACTACCAAAAACAAAGAATTATTGATATTGGTATTAATTTTCTTCAAACAGATATATCACAATAAAAGTACAAACACATTGGATGAACTAATTAAACCAAATGATTTCAAGACAACCAATAAACAATACAAGAATGGTGCGATTTTGATTTCTAAATTTGTTGGTTTATTAAAGATTAAGAATTTGAATCAGATTGCATATCAAGGTAGATTAAACAGATCAAGTTTACAATTCAGATCGATTTTTGAAAAATTGAAATTGAATTTGAATGAGTTGATTACTGTTAATTTGATCTCTTTGTTATTGATGAATAATTTAGATTCGAATAAATTTCAAAGATCGAATGATGATTGGAAAGTTTTATCTGGTGAGTTACCATTTAAGAATTCATTGGATAATGTCTTGTTGAGTTTGATAACTTTGAATCTTTTGGAGAATTATCTGATTGATTTCAAGCTTTCCAAATCAATTGATTTGACATTTGATAATTTTAAGAATTATTTCAAGTTTGGTGGTGGTAATAATGAGAATATAACAGATGATGAGAGTTTGAACAAGAAGAAGAAGTTGTTTTTCAATGAGATCATCAAAGGTTTACAGTTTGTCAAAGAGGTTGTGGTTGTTGTTCAGATGTTGTTTGATGAGAATCTTCTGGTTAAAAATGAAGATGGTTTGGAACTGTTGAATGGTTTCAACAATGCTTCGGAATTGATCGACTTGATCTTGAATGATGAGTCGTAGTTCACATATCTTTAATCAGCTTGTATAACCCCAATATAATATGTATGTACAGTACAGTATCAGAGTAAGTTTGCACTCGGAATTGGAGTCGGACTTGAGCCGTTGGTGTCTCGAACACGGCAACTCGAAGCGAGCACCCCAGCCTATTTAAAAAGACACACAAAGAACGTCACTGAAACAGATTGCAATGTTCATACAATTCATACAAGTAATACAAGTGATACAATACAATACATACACATTATATGATGTCATCCTCATCTCCGTCTTCATCTTCATCGTATGTTATCAGAAAAGTGGAGGAGAAAGACAGATTGAAATGGTTGGAGTTGTTTGCTGGGCCAAGTGATTCGTATATTGTATTTCGCAAGATTGAAGTTGATTTAAAAGCTTTGAATTATTCATTTGATCGATTTTTGAATCCTGATTCATCCATGTTTTGTTTTGTTGCTGTTGTCAAATCAGATGCAGATGCAGATGCAGAAGACGGTGCAGGTGCAGAAGACGGCAATGGCAATGGTGATGGTGATGGTGATGGTACTCGTGATGGTACTCGTGATGGTACTCGTGACGGTGAAGTTGGGGAGGAGAAGCTGATTGGGTTTGTTGATTGTCTTTTGCATTCTAATGTATGGAGTTTCAAGCAGGTCATGTACCTTTCTGACCTGTATGTGAGCCAAAAGAGCAGAGTTGGTGGTGTTGGGAAGGCATTGATCGATGCTGTTTACACGTTGAGTGATGAGTTGGACTGCGATCGGGTTTATTGGAAGACCCAGATGGAGAACCATCGTGCCCAGTTGTTGTATCGGAAAGTTGGTAAATGGGAAGGGTTTGTCACTTATCGTAGGCCATTGGATGGTGAGACTACGGATGTTTAGGGTTGCTGTAGGATTGTTACTTAGATATTTGAATGTGTATAGAGAATGACCCAACCACCAGTTGATGAACAGTAGGGACAGTTATCTGGTTATCCAGTTATCCAGTTATCTAGTTATCTGGTTATATAGTTATATAGTTAAGCTTCCAACCTTGCACCATCTCGTTTGGAGCGCTGTTTTTCGCATTTTTGAGGATTTCTCTTTCCTTCTTTCCTGCTTTTTTGTCTTTTGGTACCTGATGCCACCCTCTGTCACCTGATCAATCCATTGTCTCTTTCTACTGGGTTGAAACAAAAGGAATGCTGATCGGAGGACCCTAAAAGGGATGTTTCAAATTGCTTTATTTACGATACAGTTAGTGATAATTTGGGCGATAATCATAATTAGTATGAACTTTATACTGTTTTTTGTATATGCTAGTAGAATATAAACTTATATTTTATTTTATTTCTCCCTTTGTACAATTAAGATCTTACTTATCTATTTATACGTATACACCTTGACTAATTGCTTGAATTAATAATACCTACTGATTCCAAAACCCTAATAGATAATCCAACATATCACAAATCAAATCAACTTCCCTTTGAGCTCCATCCCAATCATCAGAATCCAATCTATCTCTAACTTTCGGAAACGAGCCAATCTTAAATTTAATCAAATCCCCTTTATCGTCTTTGATTTCAGGGTAGTTCAACTGGTTACCGAATAAAAGACTCTTAAACCATCTTCTATCGTCAGATGAATCCTTCGGATCAAGGGTTGCATCAAATACAATCTTTGAAACTATACTCAACCTTGAATTCCAATCTTGTCGGTTGATGTTCAACAAGGATGATTCAACTCCTGAATTCGCATTCACAATCTCTAGCCAATTCGTTCTGAAACCTTGGTTCACTTCGCTTAATATTTTCATCTTCAATAACGAGGTTGTCAGCCTTGTAAAGTCCAATTTTTGTAGATTGTTTGATAGTAAATTTATATAACTTGACAAGTCTTTTGAATTCGAGTTGATGTTTGATACCAACGAGTTCAAATCGGTTGGTATTATGGCTTTTGAACTTAGTTGTAAGATGATCTTGGCAATTAAACTGGTCATTGCCTTGTGATTCTGCATACCTGGATCAATATTCAAATCCATATAGTTTTTGAAATTATCGTAGCATGTATTCTTGGCGATTTTCGGATGCAGGTCTCTGAATTTGATGTTTAATGATGGTATACCTAGGTTGAACTCAAATGGTAAGTAGTTTTTGCTTGTATCTGTCAAATCTTGGAAATTTTGATCCCATTTATCAAACAATGAAGTTGAGTTATCAATTGGATCTGCAACTTGACGTAAAGAGTCCCTGATCACATCAAACAATAATGGATCAGAACTGATCTCAATCTTCTCTGATCCCAAGATAATATCATCCAATTCAATGTATGCATATGATTCTCTCTTTAATTCATTCTTTCGAGCAGATGCAAATTCAGTGGCACCTGCCAAATTATATTTGGAGCCTGAAAAAGATGCAAAATGAATGGTTCTCAATGGTCTCCAATTCATTGTATAACTCAAATGGGAAATCAAATTGATCAATTCCAATAATATCACACTGCCTGAATTGTCACTGGTTCCGTAACAAACTGAATCTCTTGATGCTCCAATCACAATACTCAAATCAGATTGCTCAGACCCTGGAATCGAGCCAATGACATTCCACATTTCCTTTTGAGGACGTTCTATCAGTTGGTTATTCAATTCAACTTGTAAATCCTCATCACCCATTCTAATTTCAACTTTGATGTCATTTATTTGCAAGTCCCACTCTTCCAATCTATCACCTTTACAATTCTTCATGATGATGATGAAATCATTCCAAGATATTGGAATGCTTGGAATTGCAGCCTTTGCTTTTGATGCATCCATGAGTTTTTGCAAGTCAAAGTATTCAGGTATATGATCACTTGCTCCAAAACCTGGATTAATAATATTTCCGGATCCATAATCTATTGAAGAGACAGATTCTCTTTGTATGGAATATAAATGGTATGATAATTTCGGATCACTGATGAACAAAACACCAAGGATACCAAATTCTTTAGCAATTTGCAATTTTTTGTATTCTGGTAAATAATCACCACCATATTTGATAATTGCAATTTTATCATTTAAAGAAATTCCTTTGTTTTGTAAGATTTGAAAATCACTTTTGAATCCATAATTCGCAAAGATTAATTTCCCCTTAACCAAACCGGTTATTGAACCTGGATTAAATGCCAATTTATGAATTGATTCATCATTGTTGTTTGAATTTTCATCGTTTTCATTCTCATTGTTTGTACCGTCATTGGCACTATCGTTTTCATCTCTTTGATGTAATTCTTCATCTTCTCTCAACATACATTGATAAATCAATCCACCATCCAAATTCATCAACTTCACACTTGATTCTTCACTTGGGTAATTTGTATACGCATCGAATGTTGAATGTCTATCTATATCCAAAACCGAATCTTCCATAACCTGTTGGAAGTATCTCGCCAATGCCAAATCACCACTTGTTCCTGCCAAGTGAGGCATTGAAGATAGATATTCCAGATTCTCTTCCAATCTTGCCACTTGAACATGCCCATCCACGAAATCATGCAATTTATTAGAATCGTAAAAATAATCTCCATAAAACGAGCTGTTGAATGAACTTGGGTACATTCCAGATAATGTGAACATGTAAATCACCGCAACTATAAAAAACACATACAACAATCTCTTCACGATCAATGGATTACCAAGTTTCGAAATGAACGATTCGGTCTTGTTGTTGATGTATCGATACAACTCATAAACCGGGTCCAATGCATTGCTGAATGATCTCGTTATGTTGATGGCGAATTCATGAGCCTGTTTTGCAAATCCTCCGGCTTTGTTCAGGATGATTCTGGGATGAAGGCCTGATGTTGAGTCTGTTGAGTCTGATGGGTTCATTGGTTCTTCGATTTCAAACTGTTCCATGCCAGGGCCCGATTCCAATGTGTCGTAGTCTGGTGGGAATGAGGGTATCTCTGAGGGTATCTCTGAGTAGTTCGACATGCTGTGTGTGGATGCAGTATTGCAATATTGCAAGAGTGTGGTGATGATCTGGTATGGGGTATTTGTTTGGTGTGTATACTTGGGGGCTATGGGAAATCAGTGTAGTGTCACGTTGTTTTGCAGTTGTTCGATCAACTCGCCAAAGTTCAAAATGCGCAGCTGCGGAACATCAACTGAGGCTTTCTTTGCAAACTGGTCTACCGTGTTTTATGAACAGTTGAACAGTTGAACAGTTGAACAGTGGCACAGTGACACACACAACACCATACTGATACATACTGATAACAGCAACACCAGACAGACACCATGAAGTCGTACAATATAGCGTATGTCATGCTTAGCACACACCATATTCCACCGAGAGTTCTTTACTAACCTAGTCAATTCCTTTTCCCGTCAACACAGCATGATTTCCGATTTCTTTTATCCACAACCAGGAGGAGTGGAACTACACATCTACCATCTTTCACAAAAACTGATAGCCAGAGGACACTCGGTGATTGTGATAACACATGCATATGGCGATAGAACAGGTGTGAGGACTCTAACAAATGGCTTGAAAGTATACTACACACCTTTCTTAGTTCTCTATCGAAACTCAACTTTCCCAACGGTGTTCTCAGCGTTCCCTGTACTTCGACAAATCTTCATACGTGAATCCATCGAGATCGTGCATGGCCATGGTACATTCAGCTCGCTTTGCCATGAAGCTATATTCCATGCAAACTCAATGGGTTTGAAAACGGTATTCACTGACCACTCGTTGTTTGGATTTGCCGACGTGACTTCGATATTGGGGAACAAGTTGCTCAGGTTCACGTTGACTGATATTGGTCACGTTATATGCGTTTCACATACATGCAAAGAGAACACGGTGTTGCGTGGGTCATTGGACCCTGCCATGGTTTCAGTTATCCCGAATGCTTTGATATCTGATGATTTCCAACCTGCTTTGACGAGGCCTAGTTTGAATAAGATTACGGTTATTGTTATATCTAGGTTGTTTCAGAATAAAGGTGCTGATTTGTTGATTGCTACGATTCCACGGGTTTGTTTGACTCGGAATGATATCAATTTCTTGATTGCTGGAGATGGACCGAAATTGATTGATCTTGAACAAATGCGAGAACGGTACCAGTTACAAGACCGTGTTGAGTTGATTGGGTCGATACGACACGAACAAGTTAGAGATGTTATGGTGCAAGGTCATATTTATCTACATCCATCCTTGACCGAGGCATTTGGGACGGTATTGGTCGAGGCTGCAAGTTGTGGGTTGTTGGTGGTGAGTACGAAAGTTGGTGGTATACCTGAGGTTTTACCTTCAAAGATGACTGTGTTTTCAGAGCCTAATGAGGATTCGCTTGTTGATGCATTGAATTTGGCTGTTCGGAAATTGAAAGAAAATAAAGTTGATACAAGCAGTTTCCATTCAGAGATTAAGAAGATGTATGATTGGAATGATGTTGCATTGAGAACTGAAAAAGTGTATTTGATGGTTGATTCTAAAGAAGAATTGAATTTACTGGATAGGATGAATAAATATTATAATGCTGGTGCTTGGGCAGGTGTATTGTTTTTACTCTGTGTTGTTGTTGATGTTTTTTTACTCAACTTTCTGGATTGGTGGTGGCCTGCTAAAGAGATTGATAGGGTGAAGAAATGGCCAAGTAAGAAGAGAAGACCGATTCAAAAGAATGGCGGTTGTTGATGTGACCACAGATATCAAAGAGGCAAGGTAGTATTGACCACCATGCAATAAGTTTCATCTGATTGTTTTTCTGCCTTAGCATGGACATATTTCGCTCAAAGTTTAGCCATACCACTTTGCAATCACTATTAGTGGTCCTATTAGCCTCTCTCCGTCGAATATGATATTCCACTAAGTGAAGTTCCAGTTGAGTGTTCGATATAGATAAGTTTGTGAACTAGTTGAAGCAAATAAAACAGACTATTGTATTGATGATGGAATCAAGTTATTGAAAACGGGGGACTGGAAATTGCACGTCTCAAAAGTTTCGTTGAGAACGATGATGATTATGGATAGTTAAAAGGGAAAGTAATGGTGGGATCTGGTACTCTCATATTCTGTCTAATTATCTTGAGGGGAATGAAGCTTGTCTTGAAACCAGTTATAAATCCTAGTTGCCGTAATGAATGGGAAAAAGAAATGTTTTTGGGATCTGGCGATATCCCCAAGCAGCTGCTTTTTGTGAGTTGTTTAGTCAATAGAAATGTGCTTTTTCTGGAGACCGAGGTGTTTAGTGTGCATAATAGTTCATTTCGGAAAGACCCTTTGCAGTGAAATTGGGCAATACACATGATCATTATCCCGAGTTGCTGTAATTGATGGAAACGCACGATTCGTCGATGCAACCACTCTGTGTATCTATATAGTTTTCTAAGCCGATAATAGGCTAATTAATTTTATTGTATTGGGAGGGCAATTTTGAGTTGAGTGTATTGTATTATTCAAGTGTCTGCTTCTTGTGACCTCTATCAGTACGTACTGAGGATATCATGGAACTCAGAAAGGGAGGATGTCTTGATAATTGATATCGTATGGTAGTTCAGTAACATGTGTGAGGCAATTTGAAAAGTTAAATCAAGCGGTCAAATTCATAATCAATGACACAAAAGGATCACCCACAACAGCCCAAAACCATAACCATAAACCGAGGAAGAGACAGAGACAGAGACAGAAACAGAAATTCAAACCACATCACAAATCCGAATGGCCAAAAGACACCTACTGCAGCAACAAGACCAACAACAACCACCACCACCTATTTCGGACCGATTTATAACATCAAATCTCCAGATTAGCGAAGTAGCGAATAGCCATGCCCAGACCCTCCATACCCTGAACAAGAGTGGAAATGTAACATGGTTGATCACTCTGTAACTCCACTGGGTGATGCTACATCCAACCCTGAGCAAGATGGAATTCACACGGTTGTGGAAATACCAAATCTGCAGGTTAAAGAAAAGTATTTGCTTATTTTTATGCAAGTGAATGAATAAATGAACAAATGCAGGAAGGACGCATGTATATATACCACGGATCCTAACCAACTCCACAAAAACTCCACCAAGCGCAACTCATCGCAGAGTGCCGTGTTTATGTGAGGTGGTGTGGTGTGCTAAGCCGGGGCTGAAGTTGTGCGTTGTTCTTTCGATTAAAAGATGCGCGTTGCCACGGAAAACGAGCCGATCGCTGTGACGAAGGATGCACTTTGCAGCAGACGAGTTGAAGTTGGTGGAGGAGTTGGAGTTGGAGTTGCGGACGTATGAGACTAGTTGGGATAAACCAGAGGCGGATGTTTGAAAACTGAACTAATGGAAATGGAAAGTTCTATTGGTTTGACTAATTCACCTTTAGTCTGGTGATGTTTTCAAGATTTGCGAATAAACGGTTTTTTCTTAACTTTGTTAGCCTTATGCTCTAGTTGTGCGGTATTGGTTAGATTGGCAATGGTGCGTCATTGGTGAGATGAGATTGAGGGTTGAGTTGGTTGTTGGTAGTGTTACACCACCTTTATGTGTGCTGTATTAACGAGACAACGGTCAACGGTACACCGATTACCATCGTATCAAATTGCAAGTGTGCTTGGGTAGAGTACTATATGCTCAAGTGGCACCATGATCAATTTTGTTAAGTAATGCTACACATTTTGTATATATATTACTGCTAGAGCACACTTTTCGAGATGTTCGATCCACTGAGACGGTCTTGGCTGATTTTAATTCCGTGGGAGATGGGAAATCATTTCATGTAACTCCATAGGAAACACTAGTGGTGCTATGTCTAGTGTTGGATGTTTCCATTCAACTGGTTTTAAGGTTTACTGTGACTGGTGCACTCTCATTTCATCTGGTACACGACTAGAGCCTTCAATGCAGCGATTGATACAAATGGGACTATGAAAAATGGTCTCATTTCTGTAATAAGCTAGCTGTGGTGAAGTTCATTGTTAGAGATCCCATCCAATCAAAGAAAAAAATCTTCAAATCTCCAAATCTTCGCCTCATGCAGTTGTGAACTAGCACCAATTGTTGAACTCGCCAGCTGACCCACCAACAATTTGCCTAAAATGGAGCAGGAAGGAGCTTTGGGGAAGGCGACTAGTGCACGAATTGTGCAGTGCACACCGCGAGAGGTTTTTTTTCTCTCTTGCCCGCCCTCAAGGACGTGGTGCAGCACCCCCTGTGGCAATCTCGGTGCCCGGTGATGGTGTGCGTGGCCGCCGCACGCGCTGTGTCTCGCGGGAATCTGGAAAGCGTGCCACAATGGAGAGTCCATTTCCATTTCTATTGTTGGCGCATAGGCATGGGACTTTGCTTCGCATGAGCTTGGGATTTTCGTTTTTTTGCATCTCTTGAAGCGTGTGTTTCCCCATTTCCCGATTACCACCACCGCCTGTTCTTTCTTTTCTTTTTTGCCAAAACCGTAGATTCAACACACCCGTATATATAGATTTCAGATCCCATTTGCATCTTGGAGACCCAACTTCAAATGACTGATCTTTAGTTCGACCTCAAAAAGACATATCGCATTTCTAATATACCCCATACCCCTATACACTTGGTCTACTTTCATCATTAATCTCCATCATCATGAATTTGAAAGTCACCATCAAACAACTTCTTGTATGGTCGTTATTCTCGTCCATACCCATAGTTGATGCCTTGCCAAAACCAATGGCAGACAACAACTACATCAACCAAGCTACTACCACAACTACTTCCTCTACCGTTTGTTCCACTACAACAGGTTACACCGCATATGATAAATGTTCCGGTGATTATAACTGGGACCATAAGCGGGGCTCGAGTTATCCTTCTGCCTCTATCAGTGTCTCCGACCCTACATACGTCAGTGATGAAGTTTATGAAGCTACAGTCAACTTCAGTGCTTCGGGATGTCTTGATATCGCATACTTGGGTGAACTGAAGTTCGTTGGGTTATCTTCTACAGAAGGTAGTACCATCATCTTGTTTTCCAGAAATTCTAAAGTTTCAGGGATCATCGATGATCCTTGTGATTGGTCATACACTGTGAATTTTAAAACTTCAAGCTCATGTATCCAGAGTTACCAGCTTCAATTCGATTGGTTCTCCGGTCCTGGTGTTTCTAGTGAGCCTTCAAGTTGGAAATACGACTCTTCGTATGATTATCTTGTTGATTGTAGTTTTGACAATCAAAATAATGCCCAAGCTGATGCTCCTTTGTATTGTTTTAGTGAGACTACTTCAACTGTTTGTTCATCCGGTACTGCAGTTACTACGAAATCAAGTTCAACAACATCTACAAAGTCATCTACAACATCAAGTTCGACAACATCTACAAAGCCATCAACAACATCTACAAAGTCATCCACAACATCATCATCATCTACGAGTTCAAGCTCAACAACATCTACAAAGTCATCCACAACATCATCATCATCTACGAGTTCAAGCTCAACAACATCTACAAAGTCATCCACAACATCATCATCATCTATGAGTTCAAGTTCAACAGCATCTTCAAAGTCATCTACAACATCATCATCAACCTCTTCAACCACAGCTTCTCCTCTAACCACCACTTCAAGCTCATCCAGCACCTCCACTGGTTCAGTCACATCATGTGCTAGCCATTACTCTCAATGTGGAGGAATCGGGTGGTCAGGTGCTTCATCGTGTTGTACTGGTCTTTACTGCTCCACTGGAAACGCATACTATGCACAGTGTGTGGTTTCGACTCAATCTGGATGCCAATCTGAGTATTCACAATGTGGTGGTGTTAATTGGACAGGCACTACCAAATGTTGCGATGGTTTATATTGCTCGACTGAGAATGCATACTATGCTGCATGTATATCCGGCACTGCATCCACTTCAACATCCTCTACATCTTCCACTATATCCACCACATCCACTTCTTCATTGTCATCATCAGTTGCCATTACTCTATCATCGTTGAGTGCTGTGAATGGTGTCACCACATCCTCCCTTTCTTCATCCACTAAATCCACTTCTTCTTCATCACAGTCAACTGCCGTCAATGGTGTCACAACATCCTCCATTTCTTCATCCAAGTCCAGTGCCGTCAATGGTGTTACAACCTCGTCTGCTCCAGCTTCATCTTCGACAATTTCCACCATCACTGCATCCAACTGTGCCATTACCTCACCAACCATCACCGGATCGTGCGTGCATTCGAACACTGCGTATGGATACAGTGTCGCATTGAAGGGAGTTGGACACGACCAAAGTTTGAGCTATGGTTGTGACTTCAGCAGCGTGATTATCAGTCTTGGATGCAAGAGCATTGTCCTTTCTGGATCAGCCTCGAGCACCTTGGTTTACGACAGAAGCAACACTGCTGCATATGGCGGATCATCATTTGGATGTGCTGCTAGTTCTTCTGGCAGTTACTACTGTGAGTCTTCGACTTACGTGTTTGAGATCTGTTTGAGCGACGATAGCACTATTACCAGTACATTAACCAACCAGTATGTCGAGTGTTTACCAACCAGCTGTGCCACTACAGTGTCTTCCTCTGTTGCTGCTTTTACATCCTCTTCAGCCACATCGTCTTCAGCCACATCTCCTAAGTCCATTTCTTCATCGTCAGTTAGTATCACTTCATCCACGTCAAGTGCCAATGGTGTCACAACCTCGTCTGCTCCAGCTTCATCCTCCACCATCTCCACGATCACTGCATCGAACTGTGCCATTACCTCACCAACCATCACCGGATCGTGCGTGCACTCAAGCACTGCGTATGGTTACAGTGTTGCTTTGAAGGGAGTTGGACACGACCAAAGTTTGAGCTACGGTTGTGACTTCAGCAGCATGATCACCAGTCTTGGATGCAAGAGCATTCATCTTGCTGGTGCATCATCTAGTACCTTGGTTTACGACAGAAGTAACACTGCTGCATATGGCGGATCATCATTTGGATGTGCTGCTAGTTCTTCTGGCAGTCACTACTGTGAGTCTTCAACTTACGTGTTTGAGATCTGTTTGAGCGATGATAGCACTATTACCAGTACATTGACCAACCAGTATGTAGAGTGTTTACCAACCAGTTGTGCCACTACGGTGTCTTCCTCTGTTGCTGCTTTTACATCATCTTCAGCCACATCCTCTTCAGCCTCATCTCCTAAGTCCACTTCTTCGTCGTCACCGGTTGTTGCTTCTTCATCCACGTCAAGTGCTAATGGTATCACAACATCATCTGCTCCAGTTTCATCTTCCACCATCTCCACGATCACTGCATCGAACTGTGCCATTACCTCACCAACCATCACCGGATCGTGCGTGCACTCAAGCACTGCATATGGTTACAGTGTTGCATTGAAGGGAGTTGGACACGACCAAAGTTTGAGCTATGGTTGTGACTTCAGCAGCGTGATTACCAGTCTTGGATGCAAGAGCATTCATCTTTCTGGTGCATCATCTAGCACCCTGATTTATGACAGAAGCAACACTGCTGCATACGCTGGATCATCATTTGGATGTGATGCTAGTTCTTCTGGCAGTCACTACTGTGAGTCATCGACTTACGTGTTTGAGATCTGTTTGAGCGATGACAGCACTATTACCAGTACATTGACCAACCAGTATGTCGAGTGTTTACCAACCAGCTGTGCCACTACGGTGTCTTCCTCTGTTGTTGCTTTTACATCATCTTCAGCCACATCTCCTAAGTCCACATCTTCCCTATCCACATCCATTGCGGTTACCTCATCTAAGTCAAGTGCCAATGGTGTCACAACCTCGTCTGCTCCAGTTTCATCTTCCACCATCTACACGATCACTGCATCGAACTGTGCCATTACCTCACCAACCATCACCGGATCGTGCGTGCACTCAAGCACTGCATATGGTTACAGTGTTGCATTGAAGGGAGTTGGACACGACCAAAGTTTGAGTTATGGTTGTGACTTCAGCAGCGTGATTACCAGTCTCGGATGCAAGAGCATTGTCCTTTCTGGTGCCTCATCTAGCACCTTGATTTACGACAGAAGCAACACTGCTGCATACGGCGGATCATCATTTGGCTGTGATGCTAGCTCTTCAGGCAGTTACTACTGTGAGTCTTCGACTTACGTGTTTGAGATCTGTTTGAGCGATGATAGCACTATTACCAGTACATTAACCAACCAGTATGTCGAGTGTTTACCTGCCAGCTGTGCCACTACAGTGTCTTCCTCTGTTGTTGCTTTTACATCATCTTCAGCCACATCTCCGAAGTCCTCTTCTTCTTCTTCGTCAGTTGGTATCACTTCATCTAAGTCAAGTGCCAATGGTGTCACAACGTCATCTACTCCAGCTTCATCTTCCACCGTTTCCACGATCACTGCATCCAACTGTGCCATCACCTCACCAACCATCACCGGATCGTGCGTGCACTCAAGCACTGCGTATGGTTACAGTGTTGCTTTGAAGGGAGTTGGACACGACCAAAGTTTGAGTTATGGTTGTGATTTCAGCAGCGTGATTACCAGTCTTGGATGCAAGAGCATTGTCCTTTCTGGATCAGCCTCGAGCACCTTGATTTACGACAGAAGCAACACTGCTGCATATGGCGGATCATCATTTGGATGTGCTGCTAGTTCTTCTGGCAGTTACTACTGTGAGTCTTCGACTTACGTGTTTGAGATCTGTTTGAGCGACGATAGCACTATTACCAGTACATTAACCAACCAGTATGTCGAGTGTTTACCAACCAGCTGTGCCACTACAGTGTCTTCCTCTGTTGCTGCTTTTACATCCTCTTCAGCCACATCTCCTAAGTCCACATCTTCCCTATCCACATCCATTGCGGTTACCTCATCTAAGTCAAGTGCCAATGGTGTCACCACCTCGTCTGCTCCAGCTTCATCATCCACCATTTCCACCATCACTGCATCCAACTGTGCCATTACCTCACCTACCATCACCGGATCTTGCGTGCACTCAAGCACTGCGTATGGTTACAGTGTCGCATTGAAGGGAGTTGGACACGACCAAAGTTTGAGCTATGGTTGTGATTTCAGCAGCGTGATTACCAGTCTCGGATGCAAGAGCATTCGTCTTGCTGGTGCATCATCTAGCACGCTGATTTATGACAGAAGCAACACTGCTGCATACGGCGGGTCATCATTTGGCTGTGATGCTAGTTCTTCAGGCAGTTACTACTGTGAGTCTTTGACTTACGTGTTTGAGATCTGTTTGAGCGATGATAGCACTATTACCAGTACATTAACCAACCAGTATGTAGAGTGTTTACCAACCAGTTGTGCCACTACAGTGTCTTCCTCTGTTGTTGCTTTTACATCATCTTCAGCCACATCGTCTTCAGCCACATCTCCTAAGTCCACTACTTCATCGTCACCGGTTGTCGCTTCTTCATCTAAGTCAAGTGCCAATGGTGTCACAACATCATCTACTCCAGCTTCATCTTCCACCGTTTCCACGATCACTGCATCCAACTGTGCCATCACCTCACCAACCATCACCGGATCGTGCGTGCACTCAAGCACTGCATATGGTTACAGTGTTGACTTCAAGGGAATCGGCCGTGACCAACACTTAAGTTACGGTTGCGATTTCAGCAAAGTCATTACCAGTCTTGGATGCAAGAGCATTCATCTTTCTGGTGCATCGTCTAGCACCCTGATCTATGACAGAAGCAACACTGCTGCATATGGCGGATCATCATTTGGATGTGATGCTAGTTCTTCTGGCAGTTACTACTGTGAGTCATCCACATACGTGTTTGAGATCTGTTTGAGCGATGATAGCACTATTACGAGTACATTGACCAACCAGTATGTCGAGTGTTTACCAACCAGTTGTGCCACTACAGTGTCTTCCTCTGTTGTTGCTTTTACATCGTCTTCAGCCACATCAGCTTCAGCCACATCGTCTTCAGCCACATCTCCTAAGTCCACTTTTTCATCGTCACCGATTGTCGCTTCTTCATCTAAGTCAAGTGCCAATGGTGTCACAACATCATCTGCTCCAGCTTCATCTTCCACCATTTCCACCATCACTGCATCCAACTGTGCCATTACCTCACCTACCATCACCGGATCGTGCGTGCACTCAAGCACTGCATATGGTTACAGTGTTGACTTCAAGGGAATCGGCCGTGACCAACACTTAAGTTACGGTTGCGATTTCAGCAAAGTCATTACCAGTCTTGGATGCAAGAGCATTCATCTTTCTGGTGCATCGTCTAGCACCCTGATCTATGACAGAAGCAACACTGCTGCATACGGCGGATCGTCATTTGGATGTGATGCTAGTACCTCTGGCAGCTATTACTGTGAGTCAGCCACATACGTGTTTGAGTTCTGTTTGAGCGACGATAGCACCATGACCAGTACATTGATCAACCAGCACCCAGAGTGTCTTCCAACCAGTTGTGCAATTGGATTGATCTCAGTTGCAGCTCCTTGGACAACCTCTGCTGTTCCATCTGGTCCTTCATCATTTGTTCCATCTGGTTCATCCTCACTCACTCCATCTGCTATTTCTCACGCATCTGCAGTTGAATCTGAGTCGAGAGTGCCATCTAGTGCATCATCAGTTGTTCCATCTGGTCCATCCTCCGTTGTTCCATCTGGTCCATCCTCTGTGATTCCATCTGGTCCATCCTCCGTTGTTCCATCTAGTCCATCATTAGTTGTTCCATCTGGTTCATCCTCACTCACTCCATCTGCTATTTCCCACGCATCTGCAGTTGAATCTGAGTCGAG
>JAJMFV010000025.1:0-28727 GCA_030568425.1 Ambrosiozyma llanquihuensis | reverse complement strand
GAATTTGCTTTTGTTCAGTCATTAGTTCTTCATGTTTTTTTGGATTTTTATCTATCTGTAAACTTTGATCATCAAGCAATGCCTGATACATTTTTTTGGATATTTTGGAAACTATACCTGAAGGAGGGAATTCCATATTGAATGGAGTAATATTTGGAATGTTTGCGTATGAATGATAAATTGTTATTAAAGTATCATCGAAATGTTGAGTGAAATCATAGTTTTTAGTGTTTATAGTTGGAGGACTTGAATCTAGATCTGGATTGTAAATTGAAGAGGAGATTGAATTGACATTTGTACATTCAACCATGGATGAGTCTTGCATGTTATAGTCCGATTGGAATGAGCTTATCGAGTCACTTCTATTTTTGAGGTTGAAAGCTGGAGTTTGGAATAGGAAAGGAGGCAGATTTTGTTGACCAGTTGGTGTCATGTAACCATTGGGAGTCATCTTGCCTCCTGAGTTTGAGGAGTCTTTGAAAGATCCTTGCCTGGATATATTTAGATGAAGATTTGGTTTCATAGTTTTCATTTCTGTGAGTGTTTCAAAGACAGCAAAGTGAGATGTGATTGAGGATAATGAAGTGTTTATAGGGGGGGAGATGGAATGATAAGGATAAATAAATTAATAGAGGATTGAATTTATTTACGTGTCTGGAATATGGAGGGGAACAAAAAGGGGTGTGCGGAACGATGGGTTAATGTGGTCTCTTTTTTTTGTTTGGGGGTATATCTTGAATGTAAGTTGATTGTAAATTTGAAGGTGTGATGGATGAGTGGAAGTGGAAGTGGAAGTGGGAAAGGTAAGGAATAAATAGATCACAGAAAGAAAGAAAGAGAAAGAAGGTAAGATATAGAGAGGAAGATATAAAATAATGCAATTAGCAGAAATGGGAAATTGCGGAAGCGGGAAAGTCGCGTTTCTTTAGTGGCGCACAGGAGAGAAAGAGAGAAATAAAGATTATTCGGCAATCGGTACTATAAATTTTACAAAATTTACTGGCGCGTCTCTCTTTCTCTTCTTTCTCTCTTTCCCTCTTTCCCTCTTCAGATGGAACGTTTATTATTATACACCACTCACTCTATTGTCATTGTTGATCTACCCATCCATCCATTCATTCACAATATTACATCGCATCACATCACATCACATCAACTGACACTCTCCACCCCCCGCCCTCATAAGGCGGATCACATGTCTTCTTCTTATTCACACCTTCTGACCACAATCTCCATATTATAGAAATGCCCAATGTCTTAACGCCCCTCTCCTTTGAAAATTCCTACATCAGTTACCAAACTAGTCTCCATCTAGATTACAATTGCAAACACCCATTTTAGCTCATGCTTTACCACCTTCCATCTTTTTGTCTCTTGGTCTCTTGGTCTCTTGGTCCCTTGGTCCCTTGGTCCCTCAATTGATCCTCAACCCGTAACCTTAAATTCAACATCTTCATACTTCTCTGGCACAATGCTACCATCGTACACTCTTCCACCATACATCAAAAAAGGCTACTTCAATAGCAATCATTACACAAACAAGTAGATTGTAATAAAACTTAAAATCTTATCACAATTCATCAAAATTAAAATAATTTACTTGCATCTCATAGTAATACAATACGAAAAATTGACACAGGTTTTCTTCCAGCTTGCAATGCCTGTTCAACAATAACCTTCTTTGCAAGAGAATAAAAGATCACATTGTACATCATACATGCAAATCTGGGTTAACTAACACAGTCCACAATCACCTTATCAACAACACAAACGCGTTATGTTATACGAGTTGCCATGCGTTCCAAAGGGGGAACCCGCTTTCCTAATTGGGCGAAATTCACATTTCAGCCTGAATTTCTCCTCATTTTCAAGGCAAATCGGTATTGATTTTAACAAGCTTCTTCCTACATCTTACCATTGATTGATTGTACACTTTACATCAAATTTACCCCAATTCCTATCCCGTAACACATCATCAAATACTATTATATTGTGACTTTTTCGTCTCCAGCAGGGCATGTGGATTACTTGTTGAGAGCCAAAATATTTGCCGGAGAAGGTCAATTCTAGCGCGGCCATATGTTTAGCCCTAGTATTGTTGCATGACTAAACTTGAGGCCTTGATAAAACTTGAGGAATACGACAGATGTTATGACTTTGGACAAATACTCGGCATGCAAAGCTGAAGACGAAAAAGTCACTATACTACTACAATTTTGGATGGTACAGTGTGGTTGCCTAACTGGGCCCTTCTTCTCTTTGCTCTCTCGCCGTTTGGAAAGAATGTCGAACCATAGAACAATAAATCAATCACCATATGTAAAAATATATCTCATATACTATAACAATTGCTTTTTCAATTGATGGATGTAATATATACAACATTGAGAATTACAATTATGATATTATTTCAAGTTTTAACATACGTGTAATCGTGGAAACTTGAGATAATTTCATCTACCATGCAAGTAATTAAAAAATAATACAATAGTAATCGCAAGATAAAGGCAATCTTTCAAACTGCCTCACAAATACTTATTTCAACACATAAAATATGGGCCCCTGGAATATATCATCATCATGATCATCATCATCATCTGATGTACTTTTTTTTACTCCTGAAATGTGCACATGGTGTACACAAAGTGTACCATCTCACAATACAATCCAATGCCCTATAACCAAACTGCTACACACAACACATTATATTCAACAACTCACATCTTTATTGAAACACACAAAGTAACACGTATGTATCATCTCACCAGCGGCGTGGTTTTCAATTCAATCAATCAAGAGGTTGCGAGTCTGATGAAGAGTAAAGATAATGCGCAGAGTGTCTTAAGTTATGCGAATCCTGTATACCTGTAGAACGTGCAATATACATACATTAACAACGTACATGATAATCATTGGTCTCATCCTTCGCTAAGGAGATCAAAGAGATCAAGGCAACCAGAACAAAGAAGATGATTATGATTATGATGATGGTTGTGATAGGTGAAGTTGATTGGGTTTGTGATGCTTGATGATGCAAGAAGCACAAAGGCACAAATATATGGGATGTTGCTGAATTGGCTACACTTGTTATACTTGCTCCGGGATATATACTTTTGCATTTTGCATAATCGAGTGAGTGATAATTGATATCAGTGTAAAGTCAGTTTTCAAAACCAATGGAATTGTTCGTCAATTAGGAATGGAACACAGTTCAGAAACACAAAACAGTGAATGGTCAGATTACCATCGTCTGCATCAGCATCATCATCATCATTATTGATGCTGCTACTACTGCACAATCCCCGTAAATTAGAAAATTTCACTGTTTCAGTGACACATGTTTCAAACCAACTCTTCTGTTAATCACGGTGAAAACGTAGACTGAGTAGAGTGGGCTTCATAGATCAAACCTATTCGATCCAGATACACATACGCCTCATCGGTGCAGAGATGTTGACGCTGAATTTGCCCTCTCAAAATTTCGTCGTGTGCCGACAGAGTTTCACGTATTAGGTAAGCAGCTGAAACTGCGAGAAACAAGAGCAGAGGAGCAGTGTGGTGCAGGGGTGTGCTGCAGTCACAGATCAGGCAGTCAGTGCAGTTGAAAGAGAACGACTTTGGTGCAACTACGAAACTTACAGTTTAGATTAGGAATGATGTGGGAATATATATATATATACCAGTCTACTGTGCCATGATTTATGGCACTAGCACCTTGCAATTCTTCTCTCCCAGATCTCCTCTCTTTCTCGGGCAGCTGAGCAGCTGAGCAGCTGAGCAGCTGAGTGAGCAGTGAGAAATTCACAAAATTGCTGTAGCCACCGAAATTCTGAGTTTTGTGTGCGAAGAGAACGAGAAAGAAATATTTTTGTTTATCTCAAGTTTCAACCACCACGTATTCGTTTTATCGAACTCTCTTATAAACAAACTCCTCCCTCTCCCCTTCTTTTGCTGGCACACCCCTTTATTTCCAACACACTTACTAGCGTCTTCACCTGATTCTATTACATTTCAATAGTCTTCTATCAAACCTTTAATCTTCCCACCCCCCTTTCTCACAAATAATGCAAGTCTCCCCAAAGAATCTAGAGTTGAAAGGTATGTGCAGTCAACCCATTATTATTAATTTTATTCATTATCCCCAACCGTAATTGCATTGAAATTTCCATTTTTTTTTTCAAATCTTGCAATATCGGTTAATAACCATCCTTGAACCTCAATTACTAACCAAAAATCAAATTTTCATACAGCTCCTTTCACGGAACAATCAACCTCCACAATTACCGTTTCAAACAACTCAGAATCAGCAATTGCATTCAAGGTTAAAACAACAGCTCCTAAATTATACTGTGTGAGACCAAATGCATCCACTGTTGCTCCTGGTGAATCAGTCGATGTCTCAATTATATTTCAAGGTTTGGATGCCACACCTGCAGTTGGATCCAAATGTAAAGACAAATTCTTGATCGTCTCTGTCCCATGCGCATCAAACCTTGACTCAAAAACCATCTCCAGCATATGGCCTGAATTACAACAAGCTGCCGGATCAACATCCGATGTGAAATTAAGAGTTGTCTATAACTTTGATTCAGTTGTCGAGTCAATTCAAGAAGAATCATCCCAACTGTCAATCAATGATCATGCTAAAGAAGTTACCCCTTTCGAAACATCAAACTCTACAAACACAAATGCTCTAGACAAGAGTCTCCAAAAAGATTCATTACCTTTATCAACAGTTTTATCCACATCCGATGAAAAAATTGAATTGGAAAAGAAAGACGTTGCTCCAATTTCTGAATCTAAAGAATTTTCAACAAAGTCAGATACAAAACAAGTTGTTAAACAAGTTCAAAGTCCAAATCTATTCGCTGCTGCTATTATCTTTGCCTTGCTTGCCTTTATTCTGTACAGAATATTCGCTTGATTATGCATACTCTCTTTAGTTTTTATTTTGTTGCATGGATTTAAATATTTAATGAAGAATATAAACTCGGTTGAAGAAGAAGAAGAAGAAGAGGGTGATTACAAATTCTGAGAGTTTGAATGAGTTTTTAGTATATATTTTGTTTAAGTTTTTTTTCTAGTTTTTCCCTTAAGTTTTTAGTTTTTAGTTGTTGTTCTATTTCTTTCTTTCTTTCTGTGTTGTTGTTGTTTTCTTTGTTTTTTGTTTAAAATATTTGTATCATAAAGTGGAAAAAATCATTCTGGAGATATAATGTATGGGTACTTCACTCTCGAAGACTGAACATGAACATGAGCATGAATGAACAACATTGGAATGAAACAGTAGTTACTTTACTCCTCATATATAACTAACCATTTCCCTTTTCCTATTCCCCCCTCCCTCAATCAATCCATTTGCTCTTACTCCACAATACAAATCCTTTTCGATTTTCCTACTTTTCTTTGCTTTACTTAGATAAATATATATCTGTGGCTATACCCTCTCTCCTAGTTGTGTTCACTCATTGGTTCACATCATTTACCTGATTCAACCGTTGATTCTCGTGCTAATTAAACACCTTCCAATCGACTCCCTGAAATCACCTTGTTTCAGAGTGATCTCATAGATCAGAGTACCAGATATAAGTCTACAAGTGGCTGAGTTCGCGGCTGATTATTTTCACCTTGTGCACCTCACCTGGGCCATTTTTGATTGATTTGATTAGAAATATATCCGATACACAGAAAGTCTTAGAGAAAATAGTACTAAGGATAGGTCAAGCTCAAGGTTGAACGAAGGTGCAGAGAGCAAGTTGATATAATAGATGAGTTTTAGACATCCTCTGATAGCATCGGGTGGAACATCTTTGCAAGGTCCCACTGAAAACACAGACACTGAAACAGAAACAGAAACAGATACAGACTCAGAGAAAGAATCAAACTTGCCACTGGATCATACCAAGATACCCCAAATCAACGAAAATAATAACCCTGCCAACACATCAGAAAACAACAATATCAAGAACAAAGGTGATGATACGGTAGATGTCACAAACCAAAACAACGACACATCAACACCCATACCCACACCCACACCCACATCCACATCTCACGAATCGCACGAGTCAAACAACGAGACAGATCCATATATAGCTGAGATTACAAGAAAACGAAACCGCCAGCTCTTGATAGATGAGATTTCCACAGCTTCGGATTACTCTGATCTTGATTCAAGTGATGAAGATGCCATTCGGATTACCAAGAGGCCCAAGGTTGATAATGCTGTCGATCCCCGTTCCTCTCATCATATCTCCATCATTTCAGATGATGATGATGGTGATGGTGATGGTGTTGATGTTGACGAAGTGGAAGGTGGAGATGGTGATATTGACAACGGAGTCGAGTATCTGTTCGACGATGAACTTGAAAATGTTGAAAACTACAACGCATTAGAAGACGATGATGATATCGAAGACGAAGACGATGATGAGATCATTATCCTTGGTTCAGACGGCGAGACTGAAGAAAAGAGCAAAACAACAGTGGACTTATTAAACGATACAAATCAATCCAATTCTACAAAATCAATGAAAGATGTAACTTGTCCCATTTGTTTTGATGAGATTGAAAAATGCGTTGCTAGTCCATGTGGTCATTTTTACTGTTCAAACTGTGTATATCGAGCACTTGCCAGTTCCAAAGTTGCCAGTGCCACTAAAGGTTGTTGTGCATTGTGTAGGAAGACCATCCATTATAAAGATCTGGTTTGGTTGAGGGTTCGGTTCAATAAATCCAAAAGTGGATGATTTTACTGTGTGATAATATTTGTATATCTTTTCTAAACGGCTCTGTCAGGTCACAAGTGGGAAACATCAGTGTTGTAGATGGTATTGCGTAGTTAGTAGTTAGTAGTTAGTGGTTGATTGTGATGACTTGCTGCTCCACAAAAATGAGGCGCTTCGCTAAAGGAGCGGGGCTGTGGTGAACTGAAACTAATTAGCAGAGAGAGTTTCATGGACACCAATTTCATGTTGGAAATCGTGCTTTTTTACGGAATTGCCAAAAATATCAAAACTTAACAAAGTTGCACCATCCAGAAGACACATCTGCTCGTTCATCACAATAGAAACAAAGTGTTCATATTTACTAATAATGTTTCCAGGAAATCAAAACAACTATCAAAACAACTACTACCCTCAACAGCAACAGCAGCAACAGCAGCAGTACAGTAGACCAAGTGCTCCTCCTCCTAACAGGGGCCAGGTTTACACTGGTAACACATCAGGATATACTTCCAATGGTATCCAATACCAGAGACCATCAGCTGCTCCTCCAATGCCTCAGCAGGCTAACAACAACCAAAACTACTCTCAATGTAATGGTACAAAGAAGGCTTTGTTGGTTGGTATCAACTACATTGGTACAAGCAATGCACTACGTGGTTGTATCAATGATGTTCACAACATGTACAATTTCTTGGTTAAGAATGGATATCCAGCGGACAACATTGTCATGTTAACCGATGATCAAACACAAGCTGCCAAAGTTCCATTAAGAGCCAATATCATTAGAGCAATGCAATGGTTGGTTAAAGATGCTAGAGCTGGTGATTCTTTGTTTTTCCATTATTCCGGTCATGGTGGTCAAGAAGATGATTTGGATGGAGATGAGGATGATGGAAAGGACGATTGTATCTATCCTGTTGACTTCCAACAGACTGGATCTATCATTGATGATGTCATGAATGAGGTTATGGTTCAACCTTTGCCTCAAGGTTGTCGTTTGACTGCAATTTTCGATTCTTGTCACTCTGGTACTGCTATGGACTTACCATTTGTTTACAGAGCCCAAGATGGTGGTATCAAGGAATACAACATCTGGAAAGAAAGTTCAGGTGATGCAATGAATATTTTGAAAGGTTACGCTGCTAACAACGTCAGCATGATGATGTCATCTGCTCAAAATGTTTTCAAGAGATTCCAAGCAAGTCAAAGTTCTAGCAGAGAGGAAATGATCCAGAAGAAAGCATCCCCTGCTGATGTCATTATGTTTTCAGGTTGTAAAGATTCTCAAACTTCAGCTGATGCAAGTGAAGCTGGTACATTTACCGGTGCTTTAAGTTGGGCATTTTTGACTGTGTTAAATCAAGATTCAACTCAAAGTTATTTGACATTGTTGCAAAATGTTAGATCTGTTTTAGCTACCAAGTATACCCAAAAGCCTCAACTGTCATCATCCCATAAGATTGACCCAAATATCAGATTCATCCTGTAAGATTCCCAGTATCGTTTGAATTCTCTTTTGACTACAATTTCGCAATGTTTTAAATGATTTGTTTTTGCAACTATAAAGTTTTTTAAGTGACAGTGTTTAACATGTCCATATAAGAATATTGAATTATATATCATAAATTTGTAGCGATGGCATTGATGGTGAGCGAGTTAGTTTGATTGCTCATCAGCTTGATTTTTGTATAATCGTTCGTAAAGCACCGCTCCGAGCGGCCTTCCAGTCTCTAGCAAAAATTGGTTGGCTGGCTGACTTGGATATTTCATACTGACTCCACTCTCCCTACTCCATGAAGATACGATTATTCTTTGGTATTGATTTTCTATCATACTCCATATTCACCAATTTTAGCACTACACCCACCAGCTAGAACAATTGAGAATCACAGCTACAATGAACAGATCTGATTTTGATTTATCAATTTACTTGGTCACCAATTCCGAGATGGTTCCTAAGGGGCTCACATTTCTAGAACAGGTTCAAAAAGCCATTGACAACGGAGTCACAATTATCCAACTAAGAGAGAAAAACTTGGAAACAAGAGATTTCGTGGAAAGGGCAAGACAAGTCAAGAAACTCACCGACAAGGCTGGCATTCCTCTGATCATCAACGATCGTGTTGATATTGCATTGGCCGTTGATGCCCATCTACACGTTGGACAGTCTGATATGACTGTCCCCGATGCAAGAAAATTGTTAGGTGATGATAAGATTATTGGTGTTTCAGCAAGTAAGCCAGAAGAGATAGAACAGGCAATTAAGGATGGTGCTGATTATGTTGGTCTTGGAATTTGTTTTGATACTCAGACAAAGATAACAGAGAAAGTTCCAATGGGCCCAATTGGATCCCATAAACTATTGGAGATTATAAAGAAAAATAATTCTAATCTTAAGACGTGTCTGATCGGTGGAATAAACCAATCAAATGTGCAAAAAGTTAGGTATGTTGCAGGTTTACCAGGACTTCCAATCGACGGTGTTGCAGTTGTTTCTTGTATCATGGCACAAGAAGATGCTGCTGCTGCAACAAGAGAGTTGGTCAAATTATGGAACACTCCTCCTCCTTGGTGTGACAGTTTGATAAATGGCTCTCAATTTTCAATTGAGTCTGCAATAAAAAAAGTGGGAGAAACCGTGCCCATGTGCCACCATATCACCAACGATGTTGTGAAAAATATCTCAGCAAACGTCACGTTGGCTGTTAATGCATCTCCAATAATGAGTCAATGCGTGAGAGAGTTTGACGACTTGGCAGCTTTTCCAACTTCGGGACTAGTGCTTAATACTGGTACCCTTATGGAAGAAAGCATACCAATATACGTTGCTGCTTTGAAAGCTTACAATGCAGTTGGAAAGCCAATTGTGTATGATCCTGTTGGTGCTGGAGCTACTGATTTGAGACGATTAATTACGAGTAAGTTATTAGTTGAAGGCCATATGACTGTGATCAAAGGTAACGAGGGAGAGATATACGCTGCAGCAGGGTTATCCAAGCCAATGAAGGGTGTTGACAGTGAGACATCTGATGATCTAACAGAAGTGATCAAAGTTGCCAGAGAGTTGAGTATCAAAGCGAGAAGTGTTGTTGTTGTTACTGGTAAGACCGATATAATAGCCGATGGTACATTCCAAGGTAAGATGGATCTTACGGAATCTGACGTGGCTGAACAAAGAGTTGCCTTTGTGAAGGGGGGACATCCATTAATGGGAAAGATCACTGGATTTGGATGCAGTTTAGGGTCTGTTATATTAGCCTTTGTTTCGTCGAATCCGGGTGATGCCTTTGAGGCAACTGTTGCTGCTTGTTGTCTTTACAAGAAAGCAGGAGAGGTTGCGGGGGCCAAAGTGAAAGGGCCTGGATCCTTCCAGTACACGTTTCTGGATGAGCTTTCGAGATGCAGTGGTGAGTTGGACTTCATCACACCTGAAAGAGAAAGAGCCTAACTACAGCTTGATTGTAAAATGAATAAACGTTAACGTATATATACATAGACACCTGTACACCTGTACACCATAACTAATCCACCCAACGCGTCTCAAATTTATTCCACAAGCGTGCGCCACCCAAAGCGTGCGCCGAACTGCAAAACCAGCTGAGCTGCAATTTGCAAACAGACTCGTCTTTCCGTCACAGAGACACAGAGAGCCAAAAAAAATAAAACACCTCTTTTCGATTTAACACTTCAAAACATCTTTTTCAAACCGTGTCTCTCCAAATTCCGAAATTCTTGTCTGGATCAACAACCTCCAACACGGACTTTTTTACATTCCCAACTCCTCCAGTTTAATTTTCTTCCATTGTTCTTGTTCCCGTAACATCTGTTCACTTGATTTAAAAACAAAGGCCCAATCAAGCTTATTTTTGATCCCTTTCCCTATAATATATTAAGTCTCAAGATGACCGACGTGCAAGCCACAAAGCTTGCTGGTTTGAACAGTACAAACATTGACGACCGCAGTGCATCAGACACACAAAATGGAAATCTAAGCAACATCCCAAAGGTTCAGCCTATGATAATCCCGATGCCTGAAACAGTTGATTCCTTGGCTCAAATATTAAGAAGATACCGTGAACTAGATGCATCCAACACATACGAAGCTGAAAGAATGGGAATTCTAAATACATTGAAACAAGTTGATAAAGAGCAACAAACATATGAAGATGATTGTAAAGAAATTGAACAACTTTGGACCGAAAATAACGAACATGTGGATCTTGATCTTTTGAAGAAACAAATCATTGGTTTACAATTACTATCCAAAGATGTTGACCTTCCTTTAGACCTCCAATTAGAGTACGTCAAGAGTGATACTTCTATCAAAGAAGATGACGACTTGTCAAATGATTCAAATGATGATAAAATTATTGAATTACCATTGGATGATTACGAAGAGAAGGCACGCTTCTTTAATGTCACTCCAACAAGAGCATACGCTGATCCAGATCTTCACCCAGTGGCTACCAATTATGCCGAAGAACAATTGAAAACAAAGATTGATATGAGAGCCACAGAAATCGAAAACTTGCCTTCTAACATTGGTTGTTATGACTTGTCGAATTTGGATAATGATTTGTCAACTGCCAATGATGATATTATTGATGGGGTTGATGACTTCAAAATCAAAGCTTTGATAGAATTGAAAGGTTTAAGACTTCTATCAACTCAAAAGCAATTAAGAAACCAATTGATTATCAAGTCAGCAACAAACACAATCTATAATGATGTTGATTTGAATAACTACTCAAATTTCAGAACTTGGAAAAGAGCATATTGCATCCGTCCAAAGCAAAAAGTGGAACAAACTGCAAGATTGGCAGAAAAGTTGCAAGCACAACAAAAGAAAGAAAAAGAACAGTTACAATCTAAAACCCAGCAGATGAAAGTGCAACACTTGATTGACTTGATAGAAGATGCCCAAACTGAAGTCACTAATAAAAGAAATTCTAGAAGTGCTCTAGGCAGAAGTATTCACCATTTCCACCAACAAGTGGAAAGAGATGAAAGTAAGAGAGTTGAAAGAACAGCCAAACAGAGATTGCAAGCTTTGAAATCGAACGATGAAGAGGCATATCTTAAATTGTTGGATCAAACCAAAGATACAAGAATTACTCACTTGTTGAAACAGACTAACTCTTTCTTGGACTCATTAGCCAATGCAGTTAAGGTGCAGCAACATGAAACAAAGGTTATGACTGATATCGACAATGGTGAAGCTCCTGAAATCATCAAACAGACTGAAAATCCAGATGAAGCAAGAGAGAAAATCGATTATTATGAAGTTGCTCATAAAATCAGGGAAGTTATCACCAAACAACCTACTATTCTTGTTGGTGGTAATCTAAAAGAATATCAATTAAAAGGTTTGGAATGGATGGTGTCTTTATATAACAATCATTTGAATGGTATTTTGGCCGATGAAATGGGTTTGGGTAAAACCATTCAATCCATCTCTCTTATAACATACTTGATTGAAAGCAAAAAAGAGCATGGAAAATTCTTGGTTATTGTGCCATTGTCAACCATCACTAATTGGACTTTGGAATTTGAAAAATGGGCTCCGAGCGTGAAGACGATTGTTTACAAAGGTTCTCAACAACAACGTAAGAGTTTGCAATACGAAATCAGAACAGGAAACTTCACTGTCTTATTAACAACTTATGAATACATTATTAGAGATAGACCTTTGTTGAGTAAGTTCAGATGGGCTCATATGATCATCGATGAAGGTCATAGAATGAAGAATAGTCAATCTAGACTTTCTCAAACTTTGACACAATACTACCATACTAGAAATAGATTGATTTTGACAGGTACCCCATTGCAGAACAACCTTCCTGAACTTTGGGCATTGTTGAACTTTGTCTTACCGAAGGTTTTCAATTCGGTCAAATCTTTCGATGAATGGTTCAACACTCCGTTTGCTAATACTGGGCATCAGGATAAGATAGAATTGACCGAAGAAGAAAGTTTGTTGGTTATCAGAAGATTGCACAAGGTTTTAAGACCTTTCTTGTTGAGAAGATTGAAAAAGGAGGTTGAGAAGGACTTGCCTGATAAAGTTGAAAAAGTGATCAAATGTAAATTATCCTGCTTACAGTCTGCTTTATACAAGCAGCTTCTATCTCACAATGCCTTGTTTGTTGGTGCTGATACCACTGGTGCATCAAAGAGTGGATTGAGAGGTTTGAATAATAAAATCATGCAGTTGAGAAAAGTGTGTAACCATCCTTTTGTTTTTGAAGAAGTTGAATCTAATGTCAATCCAAGCAGATTGACAAATGATTTGATTTGGAGAAGTGCTGGTAAGTTTGAACTATTGGACAGAGTTTTGAATAAATTCAAAGTCACTGGTCATAGAGTCTTGATTTTTTTCCAAATGACTCAGGTTATGGATATTATGGAAGATTATTTAAGATTAAGAGATATGAAGTATATGAGATTGGATGGTTCAACCAAGGCTGAAGATAGACAGCTGATGTTGAAAGATTTCAATGCTCCAAATTCTGAATATTTCTGTTTCTTATTGTCCACAAGAGCTGGTGGTTTGGGTTTGAATTTGCAAACTGCTGATACTGTCATTATCTTTGATACCGATTGGAATCCTCATCAAGATTTACAAGCACAAGATAGAGCGCATCGTATTGGTCAAAAGAATGAAGTTAGAATTTTGAGATTGATCACTGAAGATTCTGTTGAGGAAGTCATCTTAGAAAGGGCACATCAGAAATTAGACATTGATGGAAAGGTTATTCAAGCTGGTAAGTTTGATAACAAATCCAGTGCTGAAGAACAAGAAGCCTTCTTGAAGAGATTGATTGAAGCTGAGAAATTGAAAACTGATGAAGATGAAGATGACGATCTGGATGACGATGAGTTGAATGACATTTTAGCCAGAAGTGAACAGGAGAAAGAGCTCTTCACAAAGATGGATAAGGATAGAATGCTACAAGAGAAGAAAGCAAAGACTACTAGATTAATGACAGAAGATGAACTACCTGAGATTTTCAGAAAGGATATCGAAGACTTGATACCTATCGAAAAGGAACTCAGTGGTAAGAGAGATCGTAAACAAGTTATCTATGATGATGGTTTAACTGATGCCCAATGGTTAGATGCATTAGCAAAGAATGACGACTCGACCGATGTTGGTGTTCAAGAAGCTGCTTTAGAAAAGAGAAAGAAGCTTCAGGGTAGAAAGAGATCCAAGAGATCACTTTCTGATGATGAAAGCGAAAGTGGATCTGAAGCTGATGCCACTCAAGAATCTGCTGTTGATGAACAACATCAAGAGGAAGAAGAAGCAGATGAGGAGGAATATGCACCTGCTGCTACTCTTCCTTCAAGAAAGCGTGCTAAGAAGGAGCCAGTTGATGAAGACACCGCCAAGTTATCATCATTTATCAAACCATGTTTGAACTTGCTTGACAATTTGATAAAGTTGGAAGCAGATGATGGTAGAACTTTGGCTGATCTATTCCTGAAGTTACCTTCACGTAGACTTTACCCTGATTATTTCAAGGTCATCAAGAAGCCAATTGCAATCAACACATTGAGGAACAAACTGGATAAGAAACTCTATACAGCTATTGACCAATTTAAGGAAGATTTGGACACAATGTTTTCGAATGCAAAGACATACAACGAAGAAGGCTCCTGGGTGTATAACGATGCAATTGCCTTACAAAATTTTGCAGAGGAAGAGCTTTCAAAGATCGAAACCCAATAAAATATCCCCTTGCTTGGTGAAATTTTGTTATCTTAATAATATTGTACACGACAATCAATTCTTTATTTCATGATTTGCTATAAATCTTTTCAACTGTATACTTTTTTCCAACCATATATTTAACTTTTGTTTGTTTTCCTTTTTCCTTTTTTCTTTTTTCTTTTCTCCTGTACTTTAAAATATATGAAATATAAATTCTTCTTCGATATAAAAAAATACAAACTTCAGCGTGATAGTTTTTTAGCATGTCCTTGGCTTACCCTAAACGAAAACACTCGCACAATTACTGCATCCTGAATGGAGAGTCCATCTATTATCAATTGGGAAATCCACTTCCCTCACCAAATCACACACTCTCGCGCATAACGCAGTGCGTCTGATTCCGCTGGAACATGGAACATGGAGTGGACACGGGTGCTGGTGGCTGGCTCTCTTGCCGTGCTTGCCAGATTGCAAAACGCAAATAACACACACAGGAGTTCTGATCTGATCCATTGATTTGATTCGAGAGTGGATTTTTCAAATGGGTTCTGTTGTTGAGGGAAGGGGGAGAAGGGGGCTTCTGATAATTTTGTCTGCTACGATATTATTCTGAAATCCAATATATAATATGACAGCGGTAACTTGTCATGTTGATACGGAGACTCAAGCGGAAAGTATTATTTCAAGATTGTTGTCTTTTAGACTGTTGAAATTTTCAGTGTGGTCATTTTTTTTCTTTTCACTTTCCATTGGACAGGATAACCTCTTTGGAAAAATTTGCTCACCGAAATACCCATTTGCAACTGGGGAAACCTCTCGCCAAAGCCTGGGGAGGTGATTTTCTGGGTATAGTTCAGAGGTTTCCTTTGTCTTAGGTCCAGGAACAATGAAATTCAATGTTCATTGGGTCTAGAAATAATATCATACCACTTTCGTTCGTGTATCTTATAGCTTCGGTTTAATCTATTCACACGTTGAAAGCCGAAATTAGGCTAAAATCTTGAAAATTACATGGTGAAAAATGAAAAGGAAGCTGAAAATGATTTTATGGTATTTTTTGCTCAATATAGCATACATTCTGTTGTTGTAGATGGGAAGTAAATATTTTCTTGTGAATTTTGATGCAACATGGAGTCAAGTGTGTGTGTTTTTCAAGATGGAAGGAATCATTTGGAAAATTGGCCAAATGTGAAAAAAACTGTGTAAACTGTATCACCCAAGAAACAACTGCTATAAACATTTTCTCCACACCAGTCCCGACTAAATCAACCGAATTATTAAATAACCGAAGGATACGATTATCCGTTGGCAAAACATAGTGGTTCTTCATAATAGAGTACAGAAAAAATTCACTGGACTATAGTGAATAATTTATACATCACAACTCACAACTAATACTAGTAAAATCACTTAATCTTGGTATCTTCTGATTCTAGAGTCGCACTGTACCTGCTAAATATGAAGACTATTCAGGCCAGTGAAAAATGGAAAACCGAGAACTGAAAAATGGAATAAAGGTTTTTATAATTATATAGTACCTGGCCATTTCATATGCAGTATCAAAACAAGAATGATTTAGATTTTTTTTTTTTGTTTTGACGCAAATGAAGTTCTGATGTTCGGAACATGTCCGCTTATATACGGATGAATGAAACACAATTCTTGCCACATACCATCCATCTTTAAATTTGAGTGATAACTAATGCAGTCTAGTAATTGGCTAAAACTGTCCTTCTGAAACTCCAAATATAGAACACTAAACTGAAAGAAAGTCTTGGTTATTCGAAAGAACCGCACTTATCCAAGATTTTGGGCCGAATGGAGCGTTTGCATATTCACGGAGCACAATAAACAAAGAAGCTCATATTTTCATTGTGGTTGGACAACTTCAGAACTTAATTCCATTCAGTACCGACCTTCAAGTTTACCACATGGTTCTAGATTGAGTTTCGAAACACAATTGAATGGGCAAACATAACATCTTACCAAAGGGGCTGTTTCACCTCTTTCATCGAACTCAGCTTACTCAGAATAATTATTATATATGATTCTTGATCCCCTTACAAAATCCTCTTTGCGAGATCGGACTCAGATTCCTCTTATAAGTAAATGGAGATATTTTTTACATAAAAGGCTTATCCGCTAAGACAGGAATATTTTGAATCATTATGTTATCAGAGCTCTCGTTTGCAAAAGGGAAGGAGACTTGATAAACTGCACAAAATTAAAAATAATTGTCATTTTTTATTTTTGTTTTGATTTAAACTTTGTTCTCTGGTGCACAACTTTGATTCCCACTGGTGCCTGTGGGGGTCGGCCACCAGGCACAACAGGCACAACAGGCACACGAGGTGCAGAAAAGGAGTGAGAGTGGTCCTTGCATTTCCTCGCGCATAACAATGCGAACGCCCTATCGCACAATAACACGCAACGCCTCATAAGCAATTTGCAGCTTGTTAAATACCAGGACGTGGGCCCCTTTGTCCCCCCACCACGTACACTGAGAGCAAAATATTGTATTACGGCGGAAGGTGTATTAGACAAAATAGTAGTTGTAGAAACTACAAGGTAGTAAATAGTGTTATCAAGTAGTTGAAACGTTTGAGACGATTTGATAGTATGGTCCAAAACGTTATGACAAGCAAAAAACAGAGTCAAAAAACTGGAGTGGCCAAGGATGATTCGGTCGTGATTCACTGGGTTATTTGTCTTGTACCAAGTTACAATGATCAGTTTCATGTACGATCAAATTTGGTTTGGGAACTTCCAGAGAGTATATCTCTAATAAGCCTTACTGATCCCGCCACTAGTTCCGGGTCCCAAGATGGTAATATCTGCCGAAAAAACTAGCACACTTCGGCAAGCAGTAAAATTTGTTAGTCCAGTTTTTGCATATCGTCATCACCAGAAAAAAAAAATTCGAAGAAAAAAAACAGAGGAAAGCAAGCTCAGTATATTGAGGGTTACTCGTATAGATGGTCACACTTTTGAGAAAGAGACATACAAACCGCATCATTAGCCTGGCAGTTGAGTTATGTCTCTGACTTATGAATGGACATTAAGATCAACTGTGGGAGAGCACAATAGGTTTAAGCTCGTTCCCAAAGCCAAATCACTCCATAACCCATTTCTCTGAATAGACTGTGCTCTAGCTCAAGAAATGGAACAACCACCAACTAAGACAGAAATGTCTGGGAGGTGCGAATGTCAATCTCCAGAATATCCATATCCATGTGTTATTGCCCAGATTTTCCCTTTCCTTATCAAATCAGAAACCTTCATTGGACCGTTCTACCTGAAATCAACAATTACCCGCTAATTTTGATTCTAAAAAGATCATATTCCTGACTAGATGCAGATGATCTACTCCCTTTTTTAATATCGAGATCGGGCAGTTCTGATTTGACTGATACCTATCGGCTCTTATCCACGGAATGCACAAGAAGGGGCGGGGAGGTGGCTGAGCCAGACGGCGCCTTCTCTCTCCAGGCAGCTGCCTCTGGCTACCTCTCTCACGCAGCAGTATTTACATTCCGCACAGATTTCGAGGGAGACTCCCCCCTCTCCCACAACCTTGTGCAGCAGAAACAAGAGAGAATTTGAATTGGCAGCGGGAAAAGAGATGATAAAAAAAACAAAAAAGATTGGATCTGGTGCATTTGACGCACCGATGAATGTGCAGAATGCACAACAAAACCTTGTAGCAATCTCCACCAACATTGTGAAGGAGATGTTCTCACACGAAATGGACAACGGAGTCACCCCTGAAAGCTTATATTTTTACCCAATCCTACCATGATTTCCATTCTGACGAGTTGCTGACCTTTTTACATCATACCTATCTATATCCAGATCAATACTTCCCCAAACTGTGTCTCAAAACCCTTCCACCTCCTTCCCTATCGTACTTAAACTTGCCATTCCCTTCTGCAAGAGATGAAGCGTACAAGTAACTAGATCAACAAATTTGTCCCTACTCTATATATAACACCACTATATAGGGGTCATAAAAGGAGGTGTTCCAAAACTCATGCATGCTTATAAGACTCTCAAGAGTCTCAAGAGTTACTGTTACCATGTTACCTCCAAATTATGGAGCCATACTCATCTGTCAATCGTATATTTGAGTGAGTTGGCCGGACCAACACTTGCATGTTTGTTTCTGTCTCTGCACTAGCCCTGATTCGTTAAAAAACTACCACCACACCACCACAAAAAAAAAACAGTTTTTAATTTTATCCACCTATGTAGAGTAATACTGTCATTTTCGAAGTGCTCATTGCAACACAAGATCCATGGGGGCAAGGTAAGAATGAAGAGAACTCTAGTTACAACCGTCAATACTGAACCATGAAGTTTGTTATGAATATGAAGAATGAATGGAAGTAGACACCTATTGTGAGCACAAGGGATGGAAAGCAAGTCTGATACAAACAATCCTGACGCATACGCAAAGCACCTCAATGCCACTGAACCACGCCGCCACTGGAAAGTCCTGCTGCAATCCTCTACCGGCAATCTTCAGAACACGCAGATCGTTTCCCCCATTTCCCTTCACTCTTTTATCTCTTCATCTCATTTTGCTCTCGCGAATCACAGGGCTCCCACAGGATCATGTGAGAACCGGATCACGAATCATTATTGATTGATGAGCCAACCGACCCAAAACCCGAATATTGAGCAAAGGACAGTATACTGTATGGTGTACAAAACCAAACACCATGCAACGATGAACCCTCATTCACAATCAATACCCAATTGATACCCCGTATCTTTTGTCTCTCTATTACCAGGTACATTCCCGAATCGAATCCTTATCAAACTTCTGCTATTTGCGTTATGTTTTCACAGCTTAAACCACCCATCTTGAATTGCTGTTTCATCTTTCATCTCCATTACTCTTCTCGTCTAGAAAGTTTCTCCCGTGTCTGTTGCAAGGAAAAAGAATTGCCCCACTAACAAGCCCGGAGTCAAATTCTCGCATACGCATATTAGATGCATGCACGAGGTTGAAATAAAGTATATTCACATACATATTAAATAAAAATAAATACAGAATTATGTTTATTTCAATACAGGACGGGAATAAATAAATATATATATACTAGCCTTCGTCAGCGATACCTTTCAACCTCCCCCTTATTCCACCTTTCCTTTCTTTTATACTTTTGAAGAAGGTTTTCTAATAGTTTTTTAATCCCCAAACGTATAATGCCAACCTTTAAGAAGGAACAGGAAGGATTATTGCAAATGGATGTCATAAACGATCAAACAAAACCATACCCAGAGGTTTCTCCTCTGCAATCAAATGCTACCACAATGGTATACAACTATCAACCACACCACCAACCTCAGACGCATTTTGCGAATCAGATACAGGAAACGTACAATACACAGCTACAAACCCCATTCAGTACCGATATTCCATTCCATTCAAATCATCAACACTCTACGGAGTTTAATGAATACGTAACCCAGCCGCAGCAAATTGCTTTGAGTGGATCATTCAGCGAGCCTGTTATCACAACACCCACTGAAAGCTACGAGCAATCTAGGTTTGGTTTACATAGACACAGTATATCAATACCGTATCATCATATGCAACAACAGCAACAACAGGTGCAACAACAGCAGCAGCAATTTCAACAGTCAATGATACAGTTGCAGCAGCAACCTCTTCAGCAGCAGCACCATCATAGAGAAAGACACCTATCCCAACCTCCATCACAACAGCACCAGCAGCAACAACATGTTCAGTTTTCATCACCTTTGATAAATCCCATCACGCAGCAAGGTATGGATTTGGCTGAAAAAGACGATGACGAGTACGGCGATGACGACATCAACGATGAACCATTATCAATGTCCAGTCATAGCCATGGGCCATCTCAAAAGTCAATTACGAACACTAACAAGTACAGAAAGTTCAAGCAAAAGATCATTGAAGGAGTGCAGAATACCATAGATCAGAGCGTGCCGTTGGCGGATCTAACCAAGTATCTTAAGATCAACTCCAAATCAACTTTAAAAGAACGTGAGAATTTTAAAAATATATTTTCCATCAGATGTCTTATGGAGATTGCATTTGTTACAGATACAAATGAACGAGGAACAGAAGTGTTGAGATCATCGTTGTATTTGATTTATCATAACTTGTGTGAGTCTTTGAAAGTTGAGCCAATTGGTCCTTCGTCAATTGGGAAATTGATCAGAATTGCGTTCCCTAAAATCAAAACCAAGAGACTTGGGATTAGAGGACAATCAAAGTATCATTACACTGGTATCAAGTTGAAAGAACAATACTTGAAACTTGTGGATCGGTTAGATGATGGAGATTCTAACTTGAAGCTGAACAAGATACTTATCAGCTATCTTAATCTCCCAAAGAGTACCATCAGAGAAGAGAAATTATCATTTTCCGATTATTTGAAAGTTGAAGGTGAAGCTAAGCACACATTAAGTATAGGTGGTTTAATTAGCATGAGTCCTGAAACCGAGTCGATATTCAATGATTTCTTGAATAGTATCATCGAAAAGAGAAATTTGGAGTTTGGGATTGAACAGCTGTTGCTTAATTCCAATGATCAAGGCTATGATTATCCACAGAATTATTTTTTAGATCTCATAGTAAACAACAATTTCATCACATGTTTTGAATCTCTGATCTACAAACCTAAATTCATCGACATCAGCGACACACTGACACAACTTTCAATTAGTTATGAAGGATTATATTACAAGGAATTCAAAAATCTCGAACTAGATACAAACGATTTCAAGCGCCGAAGCAAACTGTCGAACACCTTTGTGAACTGTCTGAAACCAATCATCCAATTAGGGGATTTTACAGACGATCTGAATTTCATCCTGAGCACTCAAAGTCTGGAGCTACTGAATGATTTCGATAGCTTGAATCTTGAAGAATTCATATTTGAAAAATTGAATCAGATTCATTCTACTATCACTCATGATAACAACACCGACAACATGATCAACAACTCAATAGGAGAATTCAGAAAGATACTGGAATCTGGGAGCCTGTCATCATCGCTTCAGGCCGCGGAACCAATAATCAGTGTTCCTGTTTTCCAATACATTGCTTCAACCCGAATTTATTCCAAACTTCACGACTACATCCAGTTCTTGCACTCTGTAATTCGAAATTTTCAGAATTATCCAATTGCGTTCATTGGCAAAGTGATATCGAATATCTCAGATTTGATTGTAAAGAAAATCTTGAAGAGTCCGGAAAGATCCAAGAACATAAAAAGTTGGATAATTCTGGCAAATTATACAAAGGACTGGTTGATATTTATTACTCATGCCAAATATCTCAGATATTTATATTACGAACAAAATTTAATTTACGAAGAAGAAAGAGAGGAGCTATGAAGAGGTTAAGGATGTTGATGTTCTTCAAACTATTATGATATATGTAAAATCTTGTTATTGTATATACATTTCATCATTTCTTAGTACAATCAAAATAAAATGTATTAAATCATATCCTCTAACTACCGAAAAAACAAATAGTACATCAAAAAATATCCAACACTCATATCTCATTTAAAAGTGGATCGAATTTGACGTATAGTAGATAAGGTATCAAGAGACCACAGGTCAGCCCGACTATCTTTTCAAGTACGGTGTGGTAGAAAATAGCAGTTATGATGAACAACAATACCAGGCAACTAATAATAACTATCATATATGCCAATATCGTAAGAGTTAGTGCAGCCTGCTTTGGTTTGACAATATCATTCAACTTGTTGACGGTATGAATTTTGTAAACCAATTTAAATTCAAACAATAAACACGTTGCAAAACAGCTCAAAATCAAACTGTGACCGCTGAATTTAATTCCACCAATCCACTGGTTCTCATCACCACCAGCAAGGCACTGATGGTAGTTTAAGTGCTCATTTCCACTGGAACATAAACCTCCAGTAAGCTTCAGAATTCTATCAAACACCGAGTCTCCAAAAAACCAGACTATCAGAGTGATCACCCATGTGAAAACAACAAGCAATTTGATACCTTGGTTTATAAGAAGTCTTTTCAAGTTGAGCTGATCATCTGTAAGATCTTTTGCAGTTACTGGCAACACGCTATTCACGCTATCGTCAGCATAACTGACTCCATTGACCCTGTACAGCAACACATATACCGTGACATAAAGCACACCAGTTAAAAACAACTGAAAAGAATTGCCTGCCACTCCCTGATTCAAGAAGCTTTTGGAATTGATGATTGGAATATTTTGAGGGTCAATTGTGATGCCCAGAATGAACAGCAGGAATTTGAAGATCAGGCCAGCAACTAACAAAACCGGAAAGATGAGAAACAATCTGAGTTTGTGTTTTGGGTTGTATACTTGTTCCAAGACTGGTTCAATTTTTTGGAAAATCATTGGTTGATTGATGCTAGCTTTACTGCCCATGAAATCATTACATGAAATCAAATCTGGTGTAATACTACCGATAACACATTCATGAAATACAAAAAATAGAAAAACAAAACCAATTTGTTAATTCGCAGCATCGGCTTAGCGATTAGAATCGTCAAATGTGCGCTTTTAAAATAAATATACAAAGAATTACACAATTTCACTCGGTCTAGTATAAATCGATCCCACATTCTCTCAGTATACCGAGAAAGGTTTTGCCAAGAGTTGCTATATTGTGCTCTTTGAGAGAAAGTTCAAGTTTTCTCTTCAGGTTGGAGGTTAAAAGACCACCACTTTCTTGTATATTTCCAATCACTATGACGTTTGTTATGCGGTAAAGATCACATATAAGAATAATTTCAAACTTGTTGAGAATGTTGACGTTGATCTTGTTGAAACCTAAATCACAATCCAATTTGGAAGGTTTCTCCAAGGTGTTTTGTAAAGATAGAAACACACCTTTCTTTAGTTGTAGTTGAATTAAACTCTCTCTAACTTTTGACACAAAACAAAACATGTCATTATTCAAGTACTTTGAAGCCAGACTTCTATATGGCATGAATTTCGGAAGCGTTGTTTTGAATAAATCCCAATTATCGTTCTTCTCTGATTTCTTCAATATTATATAATGTGGAGTGATATACTTACAAGTCTCAACATCAAACACATCGAACCGTATCCCAAGGAATCTATCATCTCCATCATTATCCACGTCTTCAAGTTGAGCATTTCTAGTTGGATTGGGATCGTTAACAGGGAATGCAGTTATACCTCCTAGTCTATAGATATTTTCTAGCTGAATGTTGGGAATATGTTTTGCTTTTAGCTCTTCATAATGAGTTTCATTTTTCTTTCGATTCAATTTCTTCTGTCTCTTAGATTTAATCTCATCGTCTGCTTCTGTCTCATCAAGCTTAAGAAGACCATCTACCATTATCGAGTTGATTAATTCATCAAAGTATTCGTGATGAGCCGGCTCGGGGATGACTGCGTATTCAGGGTCTCGTCTTGCTCTTTTGGCAAACGATTTCCGTGGGGGAGTTATATCTCCAATCTCAAGTTCCTTACCATCAATCTCACGTGTACCTATTTCATTAGTTGTCCCTTGATGCGAGGAAATGCCCGTGTTATTCTTGTCGATGCCGTTGCTACTGTAAGGTTCGATCTCTTCGAATTCTTCTAGGGATTTCAATTGAGTGTATCTCTCTCGAAGTCTGGTCACTTCTTCCTGCAAATCATTCACTTTTATCCTCTGTTCGTTTAATCTCCCCATTGTTGATGTGTACCAGCTGTGCAATAATAATATACCACCTTTTGGTGTCTTTGGCACCTTCTCGTGACGATGTTTTGAAGTTTGAAAACATAAACAAGTGCGAGCCGCTCTTTCTTTTTGAATTTGTGAAATTTATTTCTCTTTTACTCCGTGAAACCGTGTTTTATAGAGACCATTCACATCACAACTTTTGAAACCAGATACCGAGAGAACGAGAAACAACTCAAATGGTCAATGATATATCATCCCACTATAAATGGATGAAAAAATGCGTGGCACTATCCGAGTCTGCACTTGACGTGAAAGAGGTGCCAGTCGGTTGCATCTACGTCTACAACGATGAGATCATCGGACAAGGATTCAACCAAACCAACATAACTTTGAACGGGACCAGACATGCCGAATTTGAAGGATTTGAACAGATAAGAGGGAAATACCCTGAAGATTGGCAACAGGTTCTGAAACTGACCGATCTGTACGTCACTGTTGAACCATGCATCATGTGTGCCAGCCTTCTTAGGCAGATTGGGATAAGGAGGGTGTTTTTTGGATGCGGGAATGAAAGATTTGGAGGGAACGGATCGGTGCTTAAGATCAATAAAGACTACCCGAGAGCTTGCCATGATCACGAAAAGATACGGCCTGGATATCCAGTGTATCCTGGGTTTTTAGCAAAGGAGGCAATCATGCTGCTCCGATCGTTTTACATTCAAGAAAATGAGAAAAGCCCGTCAGTTAAAGACAAGAAACATAGGAAATTAGAAGAGAAGGAATTCCCGAGATTGAATTATGAGTCGTATTTAACTATAGAAGAGTTTACAGAGTTTTTTGGATATGAATACGAAGCTATTTATCTGAATAATGACTTTTTAGAATTTGATGATGATGGGAAACTACTAAATGAGTGTGTGACTGGAGAAACAAAGAGACAAAAAAACTAGGCTCTTCCCCTTTTCTTTTCTACTTCTACTCTTCTTCTTGTTTTGTATGCTTTTCGATAATGAATAAAATTAAAATCCAATCAAATACACTAGTTCAACTAACGCTACGTTTCATGGGTATCAATAACAGCCAGAACATCAGGATCAGGCTTGTTAGACTGCTCTTTGAGTTTGTCCAAGCTTTCGTTTAGAATCTCGTTGTTTTTTAGCACGTCATTATTAGTAAATAGTTCATCATTTTCGGAGAGTTTGGAGTGGAATATTTTTTCATGAGTGGTGATTTTCAGGTCATTCCAATCCTTGCTCAACCCAGTATAGTATTCAAGGTATGCATCATTCAAGTGCTTCAATGCATCCGTAATCTCTTCATTTTTGATTTTTTCAAAAAGTTGGAATTCTGTAACTATATCGGCTTCATATCTTTCGTAAACTTCTTTAGCGTTTTTCTTTTCCTTTTCCAAAATATCTATTCTTGCATTCAACTTTTGAATTCTCTCACTTGTCAAGTTCCCATGTTGTTGGGCACTACTAGTGAGCGATTCCAGTTTTCTGGTTAAAAATGAAATGGCACCTTCTGCAGTCGAAGTCACTGATCCACCATTGACAAGATTGTCTCTTTCTTGTTTATATTTCTCTAGATAATTGCATAGCATCTCGTAATCAAGAGCTTTAGAATCTTTCACCTTCAGCAAATTTTTCATCTGAGATATATAATGCTCCAAATCCTTCAATGATGTCAAATAATTATACTCGATATTATGATTCAAGTTGTATAATCTTTGTGAAACAGTTTTCAAATTTGTAGAAAAGCCTTTGAACTGCGATGATATCTCCTTCGTAGTTGAATCAGTCACCTCGTCATCATGCTTATATTTCCCATCAAAATCATTGTTCAAAAGTATAGTCAGTTTCGAAACCTCATCACCAAACTTCGAGAAATCATCAGACAAGTCCTGTTGTTTATGCAAAACTTTAGTATATATACCATCAATCTTCCCCAAATTCTCTTGTAATCTTGCTGTTTTTTCCTGTATATCCTGAAACTCTTTTTGATTTCTGGACTCAAGCGATGGTTTCTTGAACGAGTTCATGATAAAATCAGTAACGGATTCAATATTCTGTGAGGGTGAGTTAGAGCTATCCAAACCACCGGATGCGATTTTCAAATTAGCCTTGTACGTTCTCCAATAGTCTGGATTTTCCAAGAAAATATGGAACACTTCAGAGTGTTTCAAAGTTGGATGTTTGGCTATACGTTGCAAGAAATTATTCAACGAAATGGCTCGTTTACCAGTGAACTCATCTGTGAATCTTCCTCCTTTGATATACTCCAATCTTTGCTTGTTGGGCAATGGTGGGATAACCAAGGTTGGAAAATCGTTCAGTAGACACTCGTACAGGAAATGGAAATCAGAGTATCTTTTTCTCATTTGGAAAGACTTTTGTTTGGATTTAGGGTTGTCGGTTTTCACAACCACCAAAAATGAAGTGTATGGATTCTGACCATCGTATTCCGTGATTGGAGTATTAACTGAGGTTTCAATACTATAATCAGGTTCCGTTTCATCGGTGGCGGTACTTGCTGCTTGATGTTGATCAATAGGTGCCTGTTGCGATTCAGCATTTGTTATTGTATCTTCCAGACCATTTCCAAAAACAGGACTTGCGTCTTTCGAATGAGCAAGGAAAGTATCAGATGATACAGGCTCATCAACTGCAGCTTCAGACTGTTTAGTCTGATCAGCATCAGCAACAACATCATCATCATCATTTCCTGCTCTGTATTGTTGTTTGAGTTCTTCCGGCATCTGAATTAGTCCAGATTGGATCAAATCAGATTGAGAATCATCATCATTATCTTCCTTATCAGAAGCAACGTTGTCATCAGAGATGCTCTCATTACTGAACAAAGCCTCGTCTTCTTCTCTTATAGATTCTGCAATTGGATTAACAACTGTGCTTGCGTGTTCCTCTTTGGATGCACTACCCTCATCCCTGTCCCATTGAACAGAAGTGAATTGGTCAGACATTCTAGACAAGCTTTGCTATGATGGTATTGATTTGGGATGCCACTATTCGATATGAGGCAGATAACAGAGTGTATTGGTTTTGGGTTTTTCCTTTTCGTTTATTTTGGTCACACCAGAAGTTCAATTGTAGTCGGGGTATACCGTTTTAATTCTTGAACAAGGCAAACTAAATGAGATAAAGACCAGAAGTTTGAGTAGAGATGTGTTATGATACATTGTATAGTTGTGGATTTTAGACTCAGACAGTTTAGTGGATTGCCATCCCAATCGCACGGCAAAACCACCCGTACACCGGAGAGATATACCGATAACAACATTCCCCATTCCCCATCTCCATGCTTGAAAGACTAAGGATCAACCTAAAAAGTGCGATATTGAACAGATTAACAAATTACGAAATATATGAACAGATGATTGAAGATGATATGAGTTTCAAAATGAAAAAAAAAGTGATTAAATTATAAAAGTATGTACAAAAAAAACCAAAATAACAAAAAAAAAAAGGAAAAAAAACCAAAGGGAATAAGAGTGGGTTGGAAAACAATTAAACTAACTATTTTTTGCTTGTTTTTTTTATTGATTGTATGAGTTGAGTCTTGTATAAATGTGTAACCAAATGGTAAAAAAAAACATAAGAGTGTAAGATTAATGATGGTATGGTATCATAATCATCATTGAAATCAAGTGCTTTTGATTCTGCTTGTGAAAATATGAATGGGGTTCCAAAATCCATGGTGTGACTTTGCAATGGAAAGATGGAGCAAATGAGAAGGAAAAGGGAAAAGGATGAAAAGGGAGAACATGATAAAAGAAATATGAACATAATAGCAACATATAAAGTTTGAGTAACATTATTGAAACCCTATAACTAGGGAAAGGAAAATTCAAACAAACAAACACACAAAAAACATTAGTAAAACAAAAAGAACAACAACAACAAAAGAGCATAAAACAAATCAAACTAAGTTAAGTTTCAACAATTGCGATAATGGATATGTTCTGAGTTGATGTAAATGGTATCAGGAATTTACAAGTTGCAATGCAATGCAAAGATAATTTTTTTTTTGCTTTTTTTATATTTTTTTGAAATTTTTGGTATGATGATGATAGCGATCATGATGGGTAAACAAACTGGATTTTAGAATTTAATTTTCAACTTCATTAGTTTCTTCTAATTCAGCAACAACCTCACTAGATGGCTCAACTTGTTCAACAACCGGTGACTTTGAATCCAAACCTGCAGCAACCCTTTGATCCTCAGGTAAAATCCAAGTCTGTGTATCTTTAGCAGCCTTCAACTTGTACTCTCTCTCACCATTTTCCAACTCAACGTAACCAAACTCCAAGTTTTTACACAATGGCAAGGACTCAATGACTAAATTCAAATCACCAAATGACAAACCTGAAACTCTATAGAAACCAGCAATGATCTTCAAAGGCAAGAACCCATCGTTGTTCATGTTCTTTCTCAAGTAAATATCCTTAACCAAATTCTGAGTTGAGAAATAATAATCAATCTGAGCAGCTAAAGTCTCCAACATTGCATCCCTTGCACTCTGATCTTGTGGAACACCACCGGCAACATTAACACCGAC